>JANHFO010002324.1:341789-351954 GCA_032468095.1 Pareas carinatus | reverse complement strand
CTTCCGTCTCCAGAGGAGCCAGCGTCTGCCTGTTGGGATACTCCACCCCTTCTCTGCCATGCCTCCCATCCAGAAAGCGCACAGCCTGCTGCTCCCTTCGTCTGCCAGGTCTGGGCAGAGGCGGCAGTGGGATCCTCCGAGGGGTGCTGCTGCTTGACGCTCACAGGACCACAAGGCTGGGGTTGCGTAGCTGCTGGTAAACATGAAGAAGCTTCTCCACAGTTGCATCGGAATCGTTCCCCAGACACAGGTTATCCCGGAGGGACTGGGCTTCCTTTAGCAGCATCTAAATAAGAACGGTGACTGATCAACAAACTGTCACAAAATGGCTGCCTTTTGTTCAACTACCGTGTTTCCCCAAAAATAAAGCTGGATCTTATACTAATTTTTCCTCCAAAAGATGCATTAGGGCTTATTTTCCGGTTTGGGCTTATTTTCATGGAAACACAGTACTCAATGCGTCCGTCTGGCAGATGATCTAAACTGGGGCTAATTTTTGGAGTAGGGCTTACATTACGAGCATCCTGAAAAGTCATGTTGGGGCTTATTTTCCGGTTAGGTCTTATTTTCGGGGAAGTAAGGTAGAGAATGTGGCTTTCAAAGCTCCCCACCACTACAGGCAAACTTCTGCAATGCACTTTATTTGGGGCTGCCTTTGAAGACACCTCGGACGTTACAATGCAGCTCCTGTTCTTCAGGCATTCTATTAGCTACCTATAAAGCTCCTTACGACATTGTTCCGTTGCCCAACGGGGACTCTGTTCTCCAAGCTGTTCCTGCCTGTCCTGTCAAGTCATCTCCATCTCATGAGGGCTTGTTCGAAGTCTGGCCACCCCACCACGAGTCTTTTCTGATGTACAGGTAGGCCTCAATTTACAACCGTTCACTTAGTGACTGTTCAAAGTTACAACAGCACTGAAAAGAATGACTTCTGACCATTTTTCACACTTATGACCCATGCGGCCTCCCCATGGTCACGTGATTTACGTTCAGATGCTTGGCGACGGCTTCATATTTACAACAGGGTCACGTGATCCCCTTTTGCGACCTTCTGACAAGCAAAGTCAAGGGGAAAGCCAAATTCACTTAACAACCGTGTTACTAACTTAACAACTGCAGTGATTCCCTTAACAAACGTAGCAGGAAAAGTCATAAAATGAGACAAAACTCTCAACCACCGTCTCACCCAGCAACGTACATTTTGGGTTCAACTGTAGTCATAAGCTAAAGTCTACCTGTATTCTGCTCATTCTGCAACATGTTGCCTCCAAAGATAGAACTGGCTCACTTGGTGCTAAATATTTTGCAATGGTCATGTGATGTCTCGCTTAATGACTGCGTTGTTTAGTATGGAGTTGCTGGTCCCAATGGTGGCAGTTCAACAAGGACTAAGTATATAACTTAAAGAGAGATTGTTATGTGATTTTATTTGGCTGTACACCGCCCTGAGTCCGTCAGGAGAAGGGCGGTATATAAATACAATAAAATTGAAATTGAAAATTGATATTCCCATTAAATCTTTCCCCCTGCACAAGATTGTGTGGTTCTGCAGCTATTCTGTGTTTCAGGATTGGCAGAGTTTTTTTTTCTGGTCAGGGCTTCTGGTCTTCATACAGGAAGATTCAAAGCACCTTCTTTTTCATTTTTTTTCTAGAGCTGGACTGAAAGGATCCCTTCCAAACAGAAGGCAAAAAACTCTCCAGATGGACACACTAGGAGAATCCAGAGTTGTGGCAGACTATATCAGTGGTGTCTTGATGGGGACCCTTGGCAGCTGTGCCGGTGAGCTTTTAAATTATTCCCCCTCATCAGTTTTTACTGGAGGAAGGGTGCTGTTTACTGGATTCCTCTCCCTCTTCCTCCAGCTCTTCTGGAAGAATGTTAATTGGTTTATAGTAAAACAGCTAAGAATATATTTTGAGCCGAGAGCATCGATTCTAAAATCTGCTGCTAAAATTTGATGGCCTGGACAGAAATTAACTCAGTGACTACACATAGGCCACAGATGGCTCAGAATGAGTGCGTTATTCGCATAATTAATCTGTGAAATCTATTACAAGATGTGGTGAGGGTCACTAACTGGCGGTCCGTAACGTGAGGAGATAAATTGATTGAGGACAGATCTAAAGCTATTAGATTTGAAGAGTAGGTATTGGGGAAAGCAGGCCTCAAAATATCAATCGCAACTGCAGAGGAATTTTAATCCAGTCACTCACTGTCTCTCAACCGAATCAACCTCGCAACTGTTGTTATGAGGACAAAATACAGGTAGTCCCCAACTTACAACCATTCATTTAGTGAGCGCTTGAAGTTACGACAGCAGTGGGGAAAAATGATTTATGACCAGACCAGAGTCAAAATTCAGGCACTTGACAACCAGCATGTACTTAAAATGGTTGCAGCGTCACAGGCCGCATGATCGCCATTTCAACCTTCGCTGTCATCTTCTGACAAGCAAAGTCAATGTGGGAAACTGGATTTGCTTTCATGACCATGTGATTCACTTAACAACCACAGCAAACGGCTTGTAAAATTGGGTGTGATTCATGTAATGGCCTCCTGACTTAGTGATGGAGGTTCCGGTCTGAATCGTAGTCATAAATCAAGGACTACCTCCAAAGGATTACCTCTATCTAGCAAGATGTAAACCTTTTGAATTTGCACATAGATAAAATGGTATTATGCATACATGAAATGTTAAGGTATTTTGTCTATTACATCTGGAGCCTGCTAAAGTGAGGTCTGGTAAAGTGACATCACCAACCACAGCAACAGCAATGGCAACAAGAAGGGTGTATCTCTATCTCCTGCCTGTGAGCATTCCAGAGGTATCTTATCGGCTATCAATAAGAAACATAGTGCTGGATTAAAACGCCCCTTGTTCTGAAGGAGTAGAGCTATTCAGATGCTCTATATAAACCCAGGGTGAGCAATGTGTATTTCCACTATTGGGGAAATGGAGAAAAGCGAGAAGACAAAAACTCAACCCTCCGTGAAATCCTCAGTTGCATAAAAGCTTCCATTGTGAAATCACAGGGCATGCTTTATATGAACGGCTGCTTTTAGCTCTGGGCTAAGGCAGGGAGGGAAAGAATAGTATCACTAATCAAATTATGGAACACATAAATAAAGTGAACACAGCTGATTCCAGGCTGGGTGAGGCAGTCAACAATTATGGAACAAGCCATAAATTCATTCCCTCATTGGCTCTTGTCAAGCCGGATTCTGAAATTAAGATGGTTCAGCCTCTCCAATTTCAACAGAGTGGCTAAAAACAATTGTGGGAGACTGTGGAAGTAGTCCTTGCCTATCCACCATTCCTTTAGAAACCATTCAAAGTTAAGATGAAGTTGAACAAACAGTAGTTACAACCAGTCCTTGACATTTACACTGTCGTGCCCCTGCAGTCACATGATTACAATTCAGACATGTGGCAGTCTGCTCACATTTACAACCGCAGTGGGCACTTCAACTCTCCCCACTCTCCTATTTCCTCCTCCCCCAATCTCTGCCTTTTTGGATACCCTGCACTCTGCCATTGCCACCTACCCCTGCTGCCATTCCCTCTGATCTCCTTCCTCCTCCGGTGCCTCACCAAAAGGCCGGAGATGGAGATGAGATACATAGATGGAGGAATTGAAGCAGAGGTGAGCCAGCAGCATAGGAAAAGTGTGAAGTTCTCTTCTAATGTCTGCACGGTCCTTGCCTAACAACCAGGACTACCGACTGTTGTCGCTAAGCAGTGTGGTCGTATGATGTTTCGCCTAACGACTGCTTTGCTTAGTGACAGAAATTTCAGTTCCAGTAAGAGTCATTAAGCAAGGATGACCTGAACTCTGAAATCACAGAGCTCAACCAAAGGCAGGTGGCTGAAATTCACCCATAGCCAGCTTGAAAGAAGTGTGCAATGCACACTTGGCTTCCTCCAGTGCCTTGAGTCTGGATAGCTGCTTACCTCGTGGTTGGCTTGGATCTGGTGGAGATACTGCATCCGGATATCTGGGGGAGAAGAAACCTCAGCAGCTTGTTCCAAAATCAGTGTCTGTGTTAATCAGATCAAATAAAAAGGACTGGTTAAACGCCTCCTGTTTGAAGCTATGGTTTCTTCCATATGGTCCCACCCATGGCCTTTGCTATACTCTGCAGACAAGGGCCTTGTTTGTGTATTATCCCAAAAGGAAGCCTGCCTAGGGTTAAAATAGGGAAAGCATCTACAGTCCTTGGTGGCATCGTCAACACTCTGGAATTTCCTCCCCAAATCGGTCCAGCTGGCTTCTTCTTTGTCATGCTTTGAGAAAAAATTTGAAACATAGCCTTCTTTTCTATCTTCCCTTTCCTAATAATCATGTTTTACTGACACCATTTCTCTTTTAAGTATATTTAAGCATTTTTAGTTTGACGTTTTGATTCTATAATGCTATTGATCCTAATTGTTATTTATTCATTCTCTTATTACTCACTGATGAATGAGCACGTAGTATATAAATGAGTGAAATCAAGAAAATAAATGTCAGGGCAACGTGAGAAATTCTCAGATCTTCAAGTTTGAACCCCTGTGCTTTTCAAGCATGAACTATTGATGGCTTAACAAACTCCTGAAGGATTGGGCCCGACCCCCCTTGTTTTCCTACTCTTCCTCTCTTTGAGACATATTGTCATTCCCACCTCCTACCCATGAAGCCTTAAGGAAACCTTAAATAATGTATTATCTTTATCATCCTCAAAAGGCAGATTTGTAAAGAGAAGGAGGCTAATCTTCTGCAGTAAGAACTTATAACACACACTCACAGCAAGGCTGGCTGGGGAATTCTAGGAGTTTAAGTCCACTCATCCTCAAGGTTGAAAAACACTGGTTTAAACAATTTTTTTAAATTATTTATTAATTTTTTATGCTGCCATCTCCTCTGAGTGAACGGTGGAAGAAAACCCTGAAAGGCGTTTGCTTCTTAGCATGAGGAGAATGAAATATTCAATCCCTTTCTTAAGAGAGATGAAGCCTATGCGGCTTCAAGACTATTTCACAAATCGCTCCAGATTTTGGGTAGGTCAACAGGAAAATGCATGCGGCCCCACCTCCAGCTGGATTGCAACCTAAACCTCTCCCCTGTTTGTGCAACCAAAGTTTTCAGGATGTTACAGATAAACATCCTGCCTCCTTTTCGCTCATCGCTCTGCCCCAGCACATACCTGAATGCGCCGAACCACGGCATGATGGAGCTGACACATGTTTGCCAGTGGAGAGCCCTGGATGACAATCTCCACAGCTTGGATGGGACCTGCTGGGCTCAGGTCGCTGACAGTCACCTGGGAGGGAGACAAGAATGTCACTGCCACCAGTTTCACTGAGCAGCGAAACTGAGAAAGCAAAGTAGGAAAGTATCAATCATCTTTTTTTTTTCCAAAAAAAAAATGCCTTTCATCTGACAGGGGAAAATAATCACTGTTCCACATCACTGATACCCAAAGAAGAAAGAGAGAGAGAGAGAGGAAGAGAACAGGGCTGCACTTTGCTTAAGAGCAATGAAGGCCGAACAGCATATTAAGCATGCAAGTATTATGTGCATTTTTCTTTCTTTTTTCCATGTTCTGAGCTATTTTGTCTGGAAGCACAATATCCCTTCCCCAAATTTATTTATTTACTTATATGATTTATGCCCCCTACTGAAGCTATGGTAGCGTGCTTGGGGAGCATGTCACTGAAGTGAAAGGAGAGTCAACACGCTGCTCCTCCCAAAGTGGTTTTTCTAGTTCATCGAAAAGGCTACATTGCACATTAGCTCCGTAGCATGCAGTTTGACCCGTAGCAGAATTTAGAATAGAAATTTCACACAGGCAGTTCTCGACTTACAACAGTTCCTTTAGTGAACGTTCAAATTTGCAATCGCATTGAAAAAGGTGACTTATGATCATTTTTCACTTATGACTTATGATCCTATTTGTGACGGTTGCAGTGTCTCCGGGGGGGGGGGTCATGTGATCACCATTTGTGACCTTCTGACGAGCTAAGCCAATGGGGAAGCCAGATTTGCTTAACCCCCACGTTACTAACATAACAACTGCAGGGATTAACAATTATGACAAGAAAGGTTGTACAATGGGGCAAAATTCACTTAACAGTCTCACTTAGCAACAAAAATTTTGAACTCAATTGTGGTCTTAAGTCAAGGACCACCTATACTTCAAGCTTTATATACAAGCCATCATCGGAGGGAGGGGACTAGCCCAATGACTACAGCTGCAATGCAATTGTTTCTATTTTTTCTGTAGCAACAAGGAAAAATCTGCATTCTCCAATGTTTCAAACTACTGCAGAGAAAATAGTTCAAATCTTCACTTCTTTAAACCTGGAATGGGAAGATTGGCCTAACCAGTATTAATCACACATACAACTCAAATCCAGATTCTAGGTCAAGAATAAGAATATGGCAAAAAGTAACACACTTTTATAGTGCAGAAAGGCTGGAGTGAAATGCAGACATTAAGCCAAAACCCCTCCCAACATATAAGAAGCTCCTGAATAAAGAATCAAAATACATCCTGGGCCTATTGAAGAAATCTACTGTCTTCAGTATTTCCCCGCCAGCTGGACATAGTCTGTTTACCCTGATAATTCCCAAGACCTCAAGGTGGTATCAGATTCACACCATCCTCCCATTTCTGAATATAATATTAACCTAATATCCAGGATACATGGACCGCACAACACATGTCCTGCTCTTCCAAAGAGGTCAATTTAATTTTTGGGAGAAGAACCCTTGAGGTCAAATGCAATGGGACGGCTCGATTGTCCTCCCAATGAAATGCATCCTCCCTCGGGTGGGGTACGAGGAATCCCGCTAAACACAATGGTATTACACTTATGTGAGCCAATCCAGAAGAACCTGGTCACCGTCCAGGCTCAGCTGGCCTATGTAAGAATTAACCAGCTATGGTTGGAGTGCACAGCCAGCAATTCATAGCAATAAAGCCCAAAGTGGAGATTAACAACAATTAAATCTTCCCACCATTGGTAGGAGATTAACAAGTCAAACTTGACTGCAGGATCCAACCTCAGTTGGTCACCGGGACCAGGGATTTTCTCTTCCAAGCTTTCCGGCTCGTGCTAGAGCCCATTTTCAGAGACCCTCTCTCTAGCGGACTGTGTGCTGTTCTCTGTGTGGTAGAACAGCACACAGTCTGCTAGAAAGAAGTTCCCTGAAGACGAGCTCCATCACGAGTCTGATAGCTCGGAAGACGAAACCTCTGATCCCAGTGACCCTGACCCAGATCAGATCGTGCAACATTATCCTTGGACACGTTTATTTGCCTTTATTCGTCAAGCCTGACTACCCACCACCTTCCTGGAATCTCAGAATTTGGGCAGCCCACTTACGCCACGAGCCAAACTTCCCCTATCTAGTACAGGAATCAAAATTAGAGCATCCCTGGGAGATGGCTATGAAGTTTCCACATCAATATGTCCATGAAGGAGAACCCATCTCCTTTCTTCATTGCGTCAGAACAGAACTTCTGAGATCTGTGTGGTTTCCACCCTGAAGCAATTTCAGACGTCTTGAAGACTTGGCTGTGCTCTGGGGTTTATTGGATATGTTTTCTATATGTGTTTGTACTGAGAATCTCAATTGTCTATTTGGTATTGTGCTTTTTATCTTCTTTTGTTATACTGAGATCCGCCCAGAGTCAGCATGGAGTCTGGTAGTGCCTAAATCTAATTAAACAAACACGAACAGATAAACGGACGAGTCAAACATGTCAGTTATCTGATGCTCAAACCTGTTTCTTCTAGCCAAGTGGCCCCTTTGGGCTTACCTCTTCAGCTGAGACAAGAGGAACTGAACAGAAGTAAAGATGGTGGAGGATCAGATAAATGTTTTCTTTTGAGACAGTCTCACACACAGAGAGATCAGGGTTTTCATTTACGCCTAGTGGCCATAGATCTCTGAAATAATTTTTCTTCCCACCATCTACAATAACATCATTTTTAAAAATAACAACTGAATTAAGCATTTCTTTCAGTTCATGAACAACAATCCCCACCTCACAATTATGTAGCAAAAAATCAGAACTGGAACTGGGGACTCTTGACTCTCTGGCCTTGTGTTATAGGCCTGGCTTAATGGACAGTGTGTTGGCAAAGGCATTCTTTGGATCTCACAGTATTCTTGGGAGAATTATTTTCGGCCAAACCTGGCCACCGTGAACCAGCTACTCCTCAGATTGAGCAGGGAGAAAGTCAAGTTCTCCTATTTTCCTTGGCTGCATATGCAGCCACAATTGGACAAGAGCCCAGGAGACGAGGGTATCCCTCTTCTTGAAGAACTTTGAATACGCTGCGCAAGAAGTTGTACAAAACTAGATATCTTCCCCCATTGGCCCCGTATTACATGCCAAACCTCAAAAAAAAAGGAAGGAAGAGTTTTAATTTTTTTATGGGATGACAAAGATACGAAGCAGTAACCTACTATATTCGAAATATACTCATATTTTTGGCTCAGACTTCTTAAAGACTGGATTCAACTCGCAGACCTTATGAGACTTCACTGGAGGTTTTCATGAAGTTATTAAACAATTATTTGTCTGGAATGGTATAGGGTCCCTTGCGGGGGGGGTTGGGCTACTAGAAGACCCCCAAGGTCCTTTCCAACCTTGCTATTCTATGCTCTATGAAAGACAAGAGCACATGTGGCCCATGAAAGGGGACAACACGAAGCAGAGAGCATTTGAAATCACTCAGGATTACTAAAGAGATCTTTACAAAGTGCATCATGTCTAGGACCATCATGCCGATCTCCGCAGACTGAGTGAAATGCAGTTTCGCATCAGGAAATTTCTCCTTTCCCCCCGCAACCCCCACTCTGTACTCCCCTTTATAAAGCCAGCCCAATTACAACTCGAGTTCCTAGTTGTTATTTGTTTATCAACCAGTAAAATAGTAGGACAGCAGGGGAGGAAGAAAGGAAGAGGAAAAAGTGCAAGGGAAAAGGGGAAAAAGAAAAAAAACTTCTGACTATTTTTTACTACGGTAAAACAAACAGCCTCAACTTTTTTGCTTTTTACTTAAAAATACATACAAGCCGTTTCTATTAACCACAAACCTATCTAATCAGCAAAACCCAAAGTCAAAGTTTCACGGCCCAATTACAACTCCCGCCTTGCCTCTCGGATGTTCAGCTGCACTTTGCCTCCATCTGGGGCCAGCCCTTGCATGGCTGCCACCTCCTGGCTCCGAAGAGCATCCGCTTCAGCATTTTCAGCCAGCAGCCATCGCAGCACAGCACAACACAGCGGCACCTCTGAGAAAAGACAACCAAAGGAAGGAAGAAGGGCAATCTTTGCTACCTGAAGCATCAGGATCCCTGGAATACCTGACTGACATTCCCTGGTCCTCCCACTGGCTTCTCAAACATACTCAAGAGTGTCTAAGACTCTTCAAAAGGCAACTGGACTTTGTTTTCCCTTGAAGGCGTTTCGCTTCTCATGCAAGAAGCTTCTTCAGTTCTGATTGAATGGTGGAGGATGGAAAGATTTATATTCCTGGCATTCAAAGTGTTAGCACTTCTTCTGAGATTGCCTGAGGTCACTTGGGTGGTTTATCTGGGCCCTCAGGGTCACCTGAATAGTGCAAGTGAGTGTTCCATTCTCAGAGAGAGTGATAACAACCAGATGACTGCAATGAATATAAATTCTTCCATTCTACATCATTCAGTCAGAACTGAAGAAGCTTCTTGGACGAGAAGTGAAATGTCTTCAAGAAAAAACGAAGTCCAGATGCCTTTGGGACATCCATGAACTGGGTGACTGAAAATCTCCATAGACATAAGTCTAGGACATATGTAACAAATCCTAATTTCTGGCTAATCCTGAGAATTAATTTCAGCCAAGACTAGAGATAAAGATGCTAGGCTGATCTGATGGTCCAATATCCTGTTGAATGTAAGGGCCCACTTTTAGGTATCTGAGGTCACAATGTTATAAATAAAAGAATCCCAACAGACCTTTTAGAAAAAGATACACAATAATTTTGTGTTTAATGTTTTAATTGTAGGGGCTCCCCACAAGTTGTCTCTGAGTGAGATGGACAGTCTCCAAATTTTATACACACACACACACACACACACACACACACACACACACACAAAAATCTATACTGCTGATAGGCATCAGA
>JANHFO010002324.1:322372-336165 GCA_032468095.1 Pareas carinatus | reverse complement strand
CGCCCCCCCCCCCCCCCCGCAAACGAGATCTGGGAATGAACAGAGAATTGGACTTCCTGAACGTTAAGAGCCTTTTACAATAAAACTTGCTGCTAGATCTCATTAGCATGTAAAGAAGGCTGAAGGAGAAAGTCTATTAACAGCTCAAAAATTAAAGCAGCACTAAAAATAAAGCCTATAGTGGGCCAGAGAACCAGCTTCTCACATGCTGCATAATTCTAAATCTCCTCCCTGCTGTTTTCAGAAACGGCTTCGCCACCACTACAATTTATCCACGCAAACAAAACATACCTAGTTTTCTCACTTGCCGGCTTCTTCCTTAGCCAGAGATTACAACATTGCCATTTTTTGCAGAAACAGTGGAGCACCTTTAAGCAAGGCCTTTCCGCCATACCTGCCAAATAACCCGGGGATGAGAAAGATGATTGCGAAGCCATTTGCTTCCTAAAACCTTGTTGGTAGCTAGAGCAGCCCCCCCTCCCTTTCCCCTCCTTAGTGTTCAAGGAGGAGACAAAAGACCTCCACCAATCCTTGCTAGAAAGGAAGTCTGTTTCCTCCTCGCATGCAGGGTCTGAGTGCCTCTGGCATGGTGAACAAGCACAATGCAGCTGTTTTGCACCAGAAAGGAAGGAGGGGGGCGAGCTCCATAGGCCTCCCCAAGTTACAGCATTTTAGAGCCATTTGGCTGAAAGCAGGCAGAGCTCTTGAACTGCATCCTGTTTTCTGGATTTATTTTTTTATTTATTTTTAAAATTTCTATATTGTTCCTCTCCCAAGGGACTCGGGGCGGTGATTGGGATGGGGGCTGAGCTGATCCCAAGCTGGCCTCAAGCATTTCTCTGTGCAAAGGGCCTGAAAACCAGAAAGTATCACACTAGCATATAATGAACATACAGCCATTCCCCTATAGGGGATTTCCCTGAAGACTAGATGAAATGCTTCTATCTGGTGGTGGAGAGAAGAGTGCCTCCTGACCGTGTTGGGGGGGGGTGTCATGATGATGGGAACCTAGAATTACAAAGAAAGACAGAAAGGGGGGTGCGAGTAAGTGGCAAAGTACTAAAAAAGCTCATGATTTGGGAACAATAGAGTTGGGGGCAGTCGGACGAAAGGTTTAAAGAGCATACTGTGACTAAGAGACAACTGGTGATGGACAACTACTGAAGGAATTGTTTTGCATTTCCTGTCTCCTGGTCCCAGGGGTATAAAAACCATTGTCTGTCGTCCCCCCGCCAAGGTGTGCCTTTTTCCTCTGAACGCTGCCCCCAGAGGAAGCTTTCGCCCGCTTCTTGCATCAGCTAACGCAATAAAGTGTTCGTTTTTAATTTTCCTCCAACCTCGTCCTGAATGTTCTTTTGGGAACCCATAAAACGTTCAGGTATTTGAGAGGAAGGTTCTACGGATGCCCCTAGAACCTTAGACCCCAAAGCTGCAAACGCTGAGCTCCTTCACAGCAAATCAAGATGTCCCTGTCTGATTGGGCAAGCATGACATGAACAAGCGACAGAAAATGGTCTTCACAAGGAGCGGGGTGGGGTGGAGGGTAGAAAAGGGGACAAGGATTAAGGATTGGTCTACTGATTAAGGCCCTGGGGTGGAAACTAGGAGATGAGGAGTTAGGTATGAAAACCAGCTGGGTTGGCCTTGGGCCAGCCACACTCTCTCTCTCTCTCTCTCTCTCTCGGCCAAATTCACCTCAGGGGTGGTGGTTGTGGGAAAAACAGAAGGGCGAGGGAGTACTAGGTATGTTCGCGCTTGGAGTTGCTTATAAAAATAATGAAGTCGGGATATAAAACAAACTTTTTAGCTGATCTGGGGCTGGGCAATCTAAGACCTCAGAGCCATATCTGCAAGTCGTCTTCGGCTTACAGCGGTCCATTTAGAGACCATTCAAAGTTACAACTTATGATCATTTTCCACACTTATGACAGTTAGTCAAGTGATCAAAACTGAGATGCTTGGCCACTGTCCCATATCCGTTCGTTGCAGTGTCTCTCCGGAGCATGAGGTCACCTTTTGCAACCTTCTGGGCAAGCAAAGCCAGATTCACGTAGCAACCAGGCTACTAACTTAGCAACTGCAGTGATTCACTTAACGACAGTGGCTAGAGAAGTCAAAAAATGAGGCAAAATTCACTTAAAAACTGTCTTACTTGGTAACAGTAATTTTTTGGGCTCAGCTGTGATTGTAGACTAAGGACTACCTGTAGTTATGAATTCAGTTTTGATGCCCCTCAGATCACCGTTTCTGAAATATAGTAGAATGCCTTCCTGCCGTGCAACACTGCACCTGAAAACCAGAATAGAAGCCAAGGATCTCTTAGCCTTGAGCGGATGACGGGCAGATTTGGAATTTAGCGAACATCTTGCATATTGGGCAACCTGCCCATTCACAAAATAGCTGCACGGGGAACTAACTGGTTACAAAGCACCAATTTACCAGTGTGCCAGCTCTTCCTCCTGCAGACTGCACTCTACGATCCCTTACTTACTTCTGTCATTTTTATGGGCAGCTAGATAAGTGGCTACAGCCACATGTACTTTTATTTTTGAAATATAAAGTCTGGAGCCTGGAGATATTCCTCGAAATGATCATGCTGTAGCCTGTGACATCACATTACACACATGCCAGCTTCCTTTAAAAAACAACAACCCTAAAACAGTTTTCCATTTATCCCTATTTGTTTATTAAAAAATGAAAATCTCATGAAGAATAGGAAACCTTAAGGCCAATCAGAGCGCGTCCACAGGCACACTGGCATCCCTGGGCCATAGGTTGAAGGTGCATTATTTCTAAGACCTGAGAGAGTGTTATCATCATTAAAAAGGAAAAAGAAAAAACCTTGAGAACTCTTCACCTTCAAGAGGAAAAAATGGAAAATCTTATTTGTGTAGACAACATGAACCTACAACCGTTGAACCTACAACAATTTGCATTGTGACCATTTGAAGTTACAACGGCACTGAAAAAAAGTGACTTATAACCGTTTTTCACATTTATGACTATTACAAGCATTCCCTCATGGTCACATGATCAAAATTTGGTTGCTTGGCAACTGGCATGTGATCACCATGTGTAAAACTTCCAACAAGCAAAGAAAGCCAGATTCACTTAACAACTGCATGATTCACTTAACAACTGCATGATTCACTTAATAACTGCAGCGGTTTGTTTAACTGTGGCAAATAAAGTTGTCCGATGGGGCGCACCTCACTTAACAACTGTCTTGCTTTGCAATGGACATTTTGGGCTCCATTGTGGGGGTAAGTCGAAGGCTACCTGAAATCGCCCATTTTGTATGATCACGAGCCATAGCTATCACCAAATGAGTGTCTGGGGGCAACTGACCTCACATGGGTACTGATAATCTCTCTCCAAGTTATCTCTTGCTGCAATTTATCTCCTGTGTCAAACATTGGGACATCATTGTATAACGGCAGCATTTGTGTGATGACCTTATTGCTCAGATACAAACCTCACTTTGGCGCCACTGTGTTTTGCTGTGGAAGCTGCTCAAGGCAACCTTGGACACAAACATTGCCCAATCTTGGACAAAATCTTAACTGCCAAGGTCCCTCAGCAATACCACAAGCCGATGGATGGATTGACCAGGGATCTCTCTCCTGGCTAAACTCTGCAGCTCAGGGATTGTTTGACACATGTCGGAACAAAGGAGCACACAACTGTCCTCTTTCATGCAGCCACCTCACAGGTCCAATGCAGCAAAGCATTTGGTTGCTGCCCTGGCGACTGTAGGAGCACAAGGCAGTCTCTCTCTCTTTCTCTCTCTCTCTCTTTCTCTCTCTCTCTCTCTCTCTCTTGGCATTTCGGGCCTAAGAACCACAAGAAAAAGTCAACGTTAAAGAAAATCTTTTCTTGAGCTTTTCTGGAAGTGATCCCTGTTTGTTCTGAGGTAATACAGGTAGTCCTCGACTTACAACCGTTCATTTACAGGTAGTCCTCAACTTATAACAGTTCATTTAGTGACCGTTCAAAGGAAAAAATGACTTATGATCGTTTTTCACACTTACAACCGTTGTAGCGCCCCCTGGTCACACGATCAAAATTTAGATGCTTGGCAACTGACTCATATTTATGACGGTAACAGCGTCCCAGGGTCATGTGATTCCCTTTTGCGACCTTCTGATAAGCAAAGTCAGTGAGGAAGGCCAGATGCACTGAACAATCACGATACTCTTAACGACTGTAGTGATTCACTTAACAACTGCGACAAGAAAGCTTGTAAAATGGGCCAAAATTCACATCACAAATGTTTCACTTAGCAGCAGAAATGTTGGGCTCAATTGTGGTCGTATGTGGAGGACGACGTGTACTCACTATTTGAAGTTACAACAGGACTGAAAAAAGTGACATGACTATTTTTCACACTTTTCACAGCCAGATTCTCTTAACCAGATTCATTTAACAACTGTGGCAAGAAAAGCCATAAAATGGGATAAAACTCACTTAATAGCTGTCTCGCTTAGCAACTGAAATTTTGAGCTCAATTGTGGTCATACCTTGAGGACTATCTATATCATGGACAAATTCATTTTCCGCAGAAGAAGTGGGACAAATTTGAATCAGCACTTGAGCCTGGGATCGAGATACATTCTGGCCACACCACGACTTCCTCATGCCTTAATTGTTTCTCTTCATAATGTTACTGCGAGTAGTCCTCCAGTTATAACCGTAATGGGGTCTTCTCATTACGGCTGTAAAACGTAATGGTCATAAAACCTTTTGTGACCTACCCGATTTTACATTTTTTTGCAGGGGTCACTGACCGAATGTGGCAGTCCTATGTGTGAATGCTACGGTTGTCAAGTGAATGCTGAAGTCATCAAGTGGACCACTGTTCGCTCTGGCTTTTGTGATTTTGCTGGGAGTGCTGATTTTCAGCAAAACCATTGTAAAAATGATCACCTGACCGCAGGACACTGGAAATGGCCATAAAGGCATTCATACTGCTTGTGACTAGGGGCGGGAGAGAGGTTAGGGTCCGCGACATGCCAGAAACCGGGCCATCCGAACAAGTGAAGCCCCATCCATGGGATGCAGGCAGCACACAAAACCATGCCCCCTTCAGTCCACGAAAAAAACTCTCTCCACAGAACCACTCCTGGGTGCCCAAGAGGATGGGGGCCGCTGATCTAGGTCATAAGTCCCCCTTTTTCAGGGTAGGTCATAACTTTAAACAGTTGCTAACTGACTGGTCATAAGTCGAGGGCTACCTGTACTAATACGTTCAATAGGATGGATCCAAACAAGAGCTCCGAGTCAAAGATTACTCTACCGTTCCAGATCATAGAACTCTTCGGATAATCTAATACCTTCTGACTCCCGGGAGGATAAGGAAAGCGCCACCACGCTGCAGATACTCAAGCTGGCAGGAGACACAGCTGGAGGCAGGGTCCCCACTGGAGCCTCCACTTTTTCAGCCTCAGGTGTGTTGCTGTCCAGGTCCACTGCATAGATGTCAGAATGGGTGCTATAGTACATACAGCTTCCCCCGCTGCAGGCTGCACACAGAACTGGTCCTTGTAGATAATACTCCCGGAGCTCTGGGACTTTGACTCCTTCTCCTTGAGAGGCCTTGATGGCCACCATTTTGCCGTAGTGTCCCAACGCCACAACACAGTCGCAACCCAAGCCTCCGTAGGCCGGATTCTCCTCCACGCCTGGGGACTTCCGTTCAGTCCTCAGGGCCCCGATGAAGACCACTGGCTCCTCCAGATGGTGAAGGATCTTGACAGGCGAGTCTTCCCAGCCTTGTTCCCCAGGGGAGCTCAGGGCCTTCAAAGGCACAGAACACAACTGCCCGTCGGGGAAGCCACAGAGGATCATGGGAGAATCCAGCATGGCAGCATCGACACCGAAAAGGAGGCTGAAGAGGGGCTCCTCCAGCACGAATCCCCCAGAATGGCGAAGTCCCTCCCAATGGTCACTGGCGCCAGGAGCAAAGGCACAGCACAGCACCGGGAGGAAGTGGGCTAAAGACATGTCGCCACCGTTGCCTGTGCTGGTAGTGATGTCCACGTGGCTGACTGGCTGATGCGGCAATTTCTCTTGGCTCTCGGGGCCTGGGAGTTTGTGGAGATTCATGCACCACTTCTCTTGGACTTGGGAAAGGGTGACCAAGACATCATTGAGCAGCGTGAAGGTGCAAAGTGTGGCGTCAGGGAGAGCGCAGGCATCACAGCCCATGGGGAAGATGCTGGAAAAGCAGTCGCTTTCCTCGCCATCCGTCTGCTTCACTAACCTTCAACGCAAACAAGAAAAACCTCTCAGAGTAGCCAAAGAGAGAAAACTCAGAAATAGCACGGGCAAATCAGAAGGTTTAGCATCCGCTTCACTGAGCTGGATTCAGGAATGGGGAGAGCTGGATTAAGACGGGCAGAACAACACCCTTGGACGAAGGTTCCAGCCCCTTAATTCCTTTTTTTGTCAAAGGATTCATTTTTAAGCTGCTTGGAACCTGGAAAAAGAATGGCAGAAACACACAAACAGCCAAGGGACAATCTACACGCGAGAGCCAAAAACAGGACTCCCTGCAGATTTTTAATGTGTTCCTATAGGCTACATTAGAGGAAATGCTCTATCTGGGTCAATGGGTCTGGCAGAGAGATTTGAATGCTCCCCTTGCCCCAGTCTCCCACATTAAAAGCAGCAAGGTGTGAAGCTGATGTTTGGACGGGTTGCAGGATGGTGTTAACAGTTTCGCTAGATGAGGACAGGCAAGGTGTTGAGCTTCAGGGTTTAATTATCACGGCCTGGACAACAGATTTCCTGATGTTTTGCCAGATGTTTTGAATGGTTATCCTGCCTCTGAAGATGCCAACCACAGTTTCCAGGAAAGCATCAGGAAATCTGCTGTCTAGACCAATGTTTCTCAAACTTTGTGTTCTTAGGACCTCTTCCTGTGTTTAAAAGTTAGGGAGAATCCAAGAGCTTACCATTTGCATGGATTACCATATTGCACCAAATATAAGATGCATGTTTTCTTGTATTTTGGTGTCTCTGTATTCATGGTGCGTCTTATATTCGATGGCGTCTTACAAAGGGTGTGCTCCGAGAAGCTGCGCATATTCAACCAAGGTCCCGGGAACAGGAGGTGGGGGTGAGCTAGCAGCCATTGCTGCAGCCACTGCCAGGGCCAGCCCAAGAATAAGTGTGTGGAGCCTCGGCCAGTGTGGGGCAGGGCCTATTTATTAACCCAGCGCTTGCCCTTCGGCCGGCTCTGGTTGCTGCGCAGTTGGGGTACAGTTGTCACCCGGTGATGATCAATCCTGATCATTTTTTAATAAACCCATAATTGTTGTTTAAAATGTTCTTAAAAACATTTCATTTTGATGCTGCATTAAAACGAAGACTTATTTCTAACTTAGAAAAATAAGGGTACGTCTTATAATAATTTGTAAATAGTTTTTTAACGTTCAATGTTAAATTTTTCCATGTTTTCTGTACACCGCCCTGAGTCCTTCGGGAGAAGGGCGGTATATAAATTTAAACAAATAAAATAAATAAAAATAAATAATCAGTGATGACTTATAATAGATTTAATATGGTATATTAATTGATATTTACCATATTAAAAAGGAAAACTGACCCATTCATAGAATATTTATCGAATCATGTAAAAAAATGACAATATTAAACTTATTAGATATTAACATTTTTTCATGAAAAAGCTCTATTTTTTTAAAAAAATTAGAAAAGTGATGTTGCTTTAAAGTTCTGCAAATAACTTTAATATCTGGCAAATAATTTTGATTTCATGAAGACTGAGAGGGTCTTAATGAACCTTCAGAGATCTTCAGAGCACACTTTAACAAATACAATAAAACCTTGGATTGAGAGCATAACTGGTTTCAGAAACGTGCTTGTAATCCAAAGCACTTGTATATCAAAGCCAATTTCCCCATAAGAGATAATGGGAACTCAGATGATTCGTTCCACAACCCAAAAATATGCATATAAAAATGATTAATACGAAATGTAAAGTAAAAATAAAGTCGCTCTCCAGTTGCTCTGCTCTCCTCTGGCTCCGCTCTCCACATGTCTCCTCCTTGCCTTCCCCTTCTTTTGGGTCAGCCCCTTTTGGTACGAATCGTGCAGTTTCATCATCCCATGATTTGTGCCAGTACTGTACTGAACAGCTGATTTGGCTGTTTTGCGCATTTGCACCATTCAGCTGGGCTCCAGGGCTTCCCTCTGCGCCAAACAGTTGATTTGGGGTTTTGGAGCATTTGTGTTCCTCACCTGGGCTCCGGGGCTTCCCACTCCACTCAGTGTGCCTCACTGGCCACTCGGCTCCCAGCTGAAGTTCCCTTGTAATGCAAGACATAGCTTTCTGTGGAATAGGGAGGTTGCCTCCACCCCAAAGTGTGGCTGCAAGCAGGCAGGGGCTTCCTGTGGAGGAGGTTGGACACACTTTTCTGTGTTTATTGCCCTCCACAGGAAGCTCCTGCCTGCTCCCTGTCTTCTGGGCCACCCCTCCTCCATGACACGAGATATTCAGTCGCAAGTTCCTCGCAGAGAGATCACTCACGGAGAAGAAGCAGGACCATGTAGGCCACAGAGAGGGGCAGTGGCGAGTTCTCCCATTCTCGTTAGTATATAGTGTCTCCTGCTTGAGCAGGGGGTTGGACTAGAATGCCCCTTTCAAGTCTGTTATTCTATGTTCTATATTCTGGATTTTTAGGCAAGGACGGAAGCTTGAGATACTTAAAGCAGTCACATTCCATCCCTCACCTGCTCTGGTAGTCCAAGGACACACAATAAATGCCAACTCCAGCACAGAGAATATATAGCTGATGGTGGAGGGGCAAGAGCTCCACATGCCAGACTTGATCAGGAAACCTGTAGACCGCCTAGGAAAAAAACAGGAAGGTTTCACAAAAAGCTTTCAGTAGCTCTCCAGGTAAAATAATACATATTTACAGCCTATATTCTGGTTTATAGACTCACATTAATTATTGCCCTCACAGGAAGACCAGGCACATAAATACACATCCAACTGGTCATCCATAGCCCTAGAATGAGCAGGGAAGACATTCCCTAGTAAAAACTGCTCTTCTTCCAAATAAACCAAACCGTACATTATTTACTATCAAACTACAAATAGTCCTTGTTTAATTGCTAGGCAACAGGGTTGTCAAGGAAAACACCACATGATTGCAATAGACTTACTCCCTCACTTCTGCCACAGTCATTAAGTGAGGCATCACATGTCCGTGACTTGCGATTTTACTGCTGGCTCCTCCACGGAGTCTGCTTGTCAGAAGCCGGTTGTGAAGTGTCCAAATGACAACTACATGACTGTGGGATGCTGTGACAGGCATAAATGTGAGAACGTTACTTTTTCCACACTGTCTTATTTTTGAGTGTTTGCTAAATAGGGCAATCATTTAGAGAGATCTACCTGTAACTTTATTTCATTATAGGAGATAGAGTCTTGCACCATAGAATTTATCTTTTTTTAACTGTTATCGGCATTGCTTCTTGGTTAGTAAAGTAACACCGAGTAGGTAAAGCTTTTCTCCACCTGTAAGTTAAAATGGGAGAATTTTCACCTTGATTTAACACCCCCCCATGCCACGGTTGTCAAAACATGAACGCAATGCTGGTAAAAAGCTGGTAATCTTGCCACCCGCAGATGCCACAAGCTTCATCTGGGAAAAAGTGAACACCAAAACAAGGGGGAAGTTGAAAATCTGTCTCTCCAAAAAGCCCCAACCAACCACCTGTCTCAACTACCGCAATGCACAGGGCTGCCTTTAACCGCCATCTGGAAGCTTCAGTTGGTAGCAAACGCAGCCGACCAGTCATCACTAGAGCCCATAACCCCCATACTGCAGGCTCCCCACTGGCTGCTCATTGGCTTCTGTGTGCAAACTGAAGTGTGGCTCTTAATCTACAAAGACCTTCACGCTTGGCAACAGGTTATTGACAGAATTGGAGCACCGTATGAAATCGGCTTGTGCTTGTGTGTCAGGAGAAACATGCAACTGCTCCCTGTTTCTGGGAGGTCTGGAGAGTTAAAAGGAAAGGAGGGGAGAAACATTTTCATACTCGCAAAGATCCATTAATATAATCTTACAATAAGAGTAGAGTACTCTTATTTGCGCCTCTTGCCTGGACTACCTCAGAGGACAAACAGCCACTGAGGGCTTGATAGATTATCATGGGATAGAAATCTATTAAACGAATCAAATAATAAGTTGCTGCCTTGTGCAGAATCAGACCCAGGTTCCTCTGAGTATCATTTAAGCCACCTCGGTACATCGAGTCTGAAGCCATTTCCTTGATTTAAAAGGAGCTTCACTCTCAACTATTGAAGTAAAGCTTATTGACTTTGTTTCTTTAATCTGAGGAAGTGCAATTGTTACTGTTTTCACCTAAAAGCATACCCTGCAATAAGAGGAGAATGTTATTTTGCATGTCATTCCTCCTTTTAAACCATTAACAATTGCTGACGTGTTGCTGAACAAGTGGCATATTATATTCAAGATGGGGGCTCTCATTTCAGCAGTGAGTGAACAGGCAGCAGCCAACACACACATCTGTCCACAGTCAAAGCTGCAACAGCATTATAAGCGTAGAAAACTGAGTACCATCTATGCGTGAGAAAACCCTGCAAGGTCTGTATTTTTATCATTTGTTTCAGAAACTAATAATCTATATGCATATTCACCTATTTGTCACTTATCTCTCTTTGTGAGTGGAAAGTGTGAAAAGGTTTGGCTGGTTATTACCACAATACGTTTCTTAGGTGAAATCAAAAGAATAAATTAAAGGGATGCCTTTAATACAGGATTTCTGAACCTCGATAACTTTAAAGTTTGTGGCTTCAACTCCCAGAATTCCCCTTCCAGCAGATCAGCTAGGGAATTCTGGGCGTTGAAGTCCACACACCTTAAAGTTGTTGAGGTTCAGAAAAATGGCTTTAATATGTGACGGTATGTTTTAGAACTAGGAATCAGTACTGGAAAATCTAGCAATCTGAGGGAAATATATTTCATATATGTATCAGTTGTGACAATACAGCAAACAGAAAACACCATTTTATAGTTCCGCAAGAGCAGAGACAAAAGGTAGATTTGTAAGGGCAGTTTTAAAGGGGAGGGGGGGAGAATCACCACAGACTGATGTCAAGAATTGAATGCTACACGTAGGTGACTTATGAAGAACAACCAATTTGCTACCCAAGGTTGCTATGGTGAAAAAGATAGTATGAAAAAAAAATCAACAAGAAGAATCTAAATTAAGGATTTAGACAGTTAAGAGTATCTTCACATCTCACACATCCTCCCTGCCTGTTCAATTTATAGGGAAAAAATTAACAACCCAAGGAGTATTTCAAACATTAAGCTATGATTTCCAGCAGACTATTTATATAAAATACAAGTTAAATAGGGGAGGAGGGAGAATGGGAGTGAACTTGGGTGCTCTCGAGCTCCAGTTAGAATAACGTGATGGGGAGGGTTGGGTTAACCAAATAGAATCCATTTCATTTTGGTTCTTTCTCTGAACTACTATGCCACTCTTGTTATTAAGCCTCCCACATACACACACACACACACACAACAGCTATGTCTTCGCAGTGCATTCTACTCATCTGTTCTCTGCTGGTAGGAGAGACTCATCTTGTAAGAAGCAGACTAGTGGGGATTTTTTTAAAAAAAAACAGACGAAGCTCAAGGGAATGATGAAGAAAAAACACAGTGCCCTAGTTTCAGCTTCATTTCTGATCAGGTTTCACTTTTGTCAGGAGTAGCATAGGAACTAACTGTATGGACAAAGAGGATGCGGTAGATCTCATTTGCTCTGATCCAGAACTATGAAGGGCAGACTTCATTTTCTCCACCGCTCGTCTTTCTCCTAAAAATTCACATGTAGAAAGAAAACTTCCAGCATTTATTTGCAAAGCATTTCTGGTCCCCAATACCAGCCAAGTAAATGTAAACTGGTGTTCTTTGAAAGCATCTTACAAGGATGAACAATAAAAAAATCTGGGAGTATATTCGCCTTCATTTTTAATAAAATAAATACTGGTCACAATCCAAACACTGAAGGGGTCCCATACTACCAGAGTATATTTTATGACTGGGATAGGTAAGCTTCTGCCCTACAGAGATTCTGGACTCTTTAACTCCCAGAAATATGACAAATTAGAGATTTTGTAGTTCAAATGTTTAGAGGGCACCAAGTTATTTCCCACTGTGCAGAAGGTACGTTGTATGCAAATACTGCTTTTCTTTACGGTTTCCTCCGGTGAATGAATTTGCTTTCTGTCTCTGCTTTGGACTAATTCTCCCAAATAAAGCCACCAAAGGCACTTTACTACTTTTATCATTGAGTCTCCTGAAGGGAAGGAGCAGAGAAATTAAACATTCTGTTAGGGATATCCTTATTTTTATGTGCGGCAATGCTGCTCTACTTTTTCTCTCTCTTTTTAGTCCAAATGCTGCATTTAGAATTTGAATTAGTGACATAAGGTAGATCCGTATAGAATTTGCTTTGTGTTCATGTGCTGTATAAACATTTATTTTTAGCATTTATGGTGTTGAACAAAAGTCACGATAAAATTGCAGACTGGGAAACGGAGCAGCCATGAAAATGAATACATCTCTTCAAATCAGTTTTTACCCATCAAGTCGAACTCAATTTACTGTGACTTTAGGGCACACCCATGTAGCCTTCCTGCCAACAGTATGGAAGGGGTTGCCAATGCATTCTTGCAGAACGCATTTCCAAGTTCCCTGTCCAGTCTACAGACCTGAAATTCCTAGAGGTCTCCCATCCTAATGCTAACCAGGGATGACCCTGCTTTGTTTCTGAGATCAATCAAGGTCAGCAACCTGCTGCAGACACACATCAGTGGGATTTAATCCGTCCTCCGATGCTATGGACCACAATCTCCATCCTACACTTAAGTAAAGAGCAGTGCAATTGTACTTCATTCTATCTGGAAGCTGTCAGACTGGGGAAGGTAGTGCTAAAGGATGCAGCATGAATTGCACCTGTAATTATCCTCAGTGCTTAGACAATGCATTGTTCTGCACTCTGATGGGGGATGTTAAACCAGGTTAAGAGAGATCAACTATGGTTCTGAAATTATTAACATACTAGTGTTTTCAAACTTTTTCAGATGCTGCTGCTGCTGTCATGATCTTTAAAGACTCTGCCTTCCACAGCCACCCCATCAGCCTCAAATTGCTCTAAAATTGCCTCCCAGCATTTGACCTGATTCTCTATCTCCCCATGGGTCCTGCCGCTGAAAGAAGGGGGCTTGGACTCGGCTAGCAGGACCAAGCGCCAGTCCAGACATACCTTCATCAGCCGCCCTTCCTGGTCGTAGACATAGACGTACTCGGTGCCATTGGAGAGGTAGATCTGGTTCTCGTGGCACAGCACTCGGGGCTTCCCGGCTGCCAGCCCCCCAACCGGGCAGCAGAATCCCGCCAGGTAATCCACCCTGTGCCCCACCTGGGCCATGACTGCCGTTGCCAGCCTGGAAAGGGGATGAGAGAGATGAAGCAGGGGCAGAGCCGGAGAGCCCTTCAGGTGTCACCCCGCCTTGTCTGCGAAAGCACGTGGGAACGGAGGCAAGTCGGCTTGCGTGCAAGGGGCCGCCCCACCTGGGCATTACTACCCCAGCCCCGGCAGGGAAGGAAGAGAACAATAAACCCCCAAGACCCCCTCACGCACACACACCCCTTTCACAACAGGCAAGGCAAGGCACTCTCGAGACGGTAAAGAGAATCGTCATAAATTGCAATCTGCGGAGC
>JANHFO010002324.1:290910-315917 GCA_032468095.1 Pareas carinatus | reverse complement strand
TTATATATGCATCGGTATATACATCTCTGCCATTGATGCATTCCATTTCTTAGCCATATCATAATTACATGCATCAATTCTTAATTGCTTTTTTATATATGCATCGGTATATACATCTCTGCCATTGATGCATTCCATTTCTTAGCCATATCATAATTACATGCATCAATTCTTAATTGCTTTTTTATATATGCATCGGTATATACATCTCTGCCATTGATGCATTCCATTTCTTAGCCATATCATAATTACATGCATCAAACATGTTTCACTGTCTTAAATTAAACAGTAAACAAACAAAAAAAAAGAGGAAAAGGAAACTAAAAGTTCTGGAGAACTTCTCTTATTCATTTACATCGTTTGGATTAACCATATTCGATAGAAAGGAGAAAAGGAAGCTGCAAATTCTATAAGCTTCTTCCCTTCATTTGAAACGTTACACGCTCTATTTTGTTACTGTTTAAGATATTAATGTAAGTGAATAAAAAGTTGTTGTGTTAAGATTATAAGACAAGGAGGTGCCTGAAATTGAATTAAGATTGCTAAAAGGTTTGAGATGTTTAAAACAGATTTAAATATGGAAGATATACTGGAGAAATGGATATTAAAAAAAATATATATATGTGATTCGTTGACTTTAGAACGTTACTAGTATCAGGATTGAAGTTTGAATGACCATGAGTATAATGAAAAGATTAATATGGAAAAGCGGCAAAATGAAGACTATTAAGGTATAATTACATAAATATGATATTAGTTAAATGGCTATGATATTTAAAACTTTTAAACTGCTAATTTGTGAACTATGCAATGAATACTTTAGAGTGTTATATAAAGCAAGAAAACATCTGAAATTTTTTAGAAATAGATTTAAAAAACTGGAGAGATGGTGGAAGAAATAGAAGGAGTAGGTGTGGAATAAGTTTGATAAAGTTGATAAATTTTGATAAAAGAAGCGTGAAATGTAACCAGTTGGTAGATGTTGACTGAAATATGCAAGCACATGGTTTTTGTTTTTCTGTATAAAAACAAAAAATTCTTACAAAAAAGCCCATGTTTAACTATCGTTTACAATATATCTATTTCTTGTTTAGCCTTATTTCTATCTTTGTATTTACATTTGTTCTTTTATTCCTTCCCTTCTTGTCCATTCCCTTTCTTCATTTTTCCTTTCTTCCCTCTTTCCTCTCTACTTTCCTTCTCCTTTTCCCCCTTTCTTTCCTCTTCCGCCTCTCTTGTTCCTTCTCGACTTCCTTCCATTTTCCTTTTCCTTTCTCTCTACCTCTTCATCCTTTTCCCCTCTCCTTCCCCCATTCTCTCTGTTATTCTTTCTTTCTTCTTTCTCCTTTACTTTTTGCGCCTCTTTTCCTTTCCTTCTCTATTTCTAAACCTTCGAGACGTTTGATACCACACGAACGGATGCCTTAGACCAAGGGTCTCCAAACGCGGCGCCTTTTCAGACTTGTGGACTTCAACTCCCAGAATTCCCCAGCTACCATAGCTGGCTGAAAAATTCGGAGAGTTGAAATCCACAAGTCTGAAAATCGCCAAGTTTGAAGACTCTTGCCCTGGACTACGACGGCTACAGATTTGTCCTTCTCCATGCTATCATCTTACCATATTGAAGGAAGCAGTCAATAAATATCACTTCGTGGAATTGCAGATTAAGAGAGCGTGGACAATGTTCGAACTACACAAAGGATTTTGGAAGGCCCGTACACACCTAAGGGGACACCTCAGGCCAGGCTGTGAGAATTGCAGCTTCCCAAGCTCCGAAGGTCCGATCCACACGAAACGGAGACCGCCCCTTCCCCGACGTTATTTCCCGCCGCTCCCAAGCAAATGCACACTTACCCATTCAGTACAATTCACCAGGGCGCTGCTGGTTGGTTGGAGCAGGCAGGTGCTTCGGTACGGGGCGCCGTTGAACCTTCCGCGCGAGACGAGGGAGGGAAAGAGCAGGCCGTGAAAAATCCCATCGCAAGAAAGATGCGCAAAGTGCCAAGAAGAGCAGCGAAGAAGCCCAAAGGCCCGGAGACTCAAACATCCGAAGGGCGGTTGTAGGATTTGGGCATGGACGGTCTAGAGGGAAGAAGGACTAGGGGATACGTGAGAGCAGTTTTCCCAATATTGGACGGACTGTCACCAAGAAGACAGTCAACGTATTTTCCAAAGCATCAGAAAGTGAGACAAGAAACGATGGGCGGAAACCAACCAAGGAGAGAGAAGCAACCTGGAATTAAGGGGAAACTTCCTAACAGTGAGGGCAATTAATCAGTGGGACAGCTTTCCTTCAGAAGTTGTGGGTGGTCCATTGGTGGTCCATCACTGGAGGTTTTTAAGAAGAGCCTGGACTTGTCTGATTTGGTACAGGGTCTCCGGCTTGAGCAGGGGGGGTTGGACCAGAGCAGAGATCTCCAACCTTGGTCCCTTGAAGACAGTGGTTGCTAACCCACCCATGGGCCGTGAGAAATTGTTGGTGGTCTGCATGGAAATCTGGAGGTTATTTGATATTTTTTGTATAGTTGAATGTCTCCTCTCTCTCTCTCTCTCTCTGTGTCTGTCTCTGTATGTGTGTCTGTCTCTCTGCCTCTCTCTTTCTCTTATTCTATCTTTCTGTCTCTCATTCTGTGTGTGTGTGTGTGTGTGTCTGTCTCTCTGCCTCTCTCTTTCTCTTATTCTATCTTTCTGTCTCTCATTCTGTGTGTGTGTGTGTGTCTATCTCTGTCTCTCTCTTTCAAGCAGGGACAACTATCACGCTAAAATGTGTAACACTTAAAGGAACTTCAATCATTTTGCAATCATTAAACTAACGTTAATAATTTTGCAACAATTAAACCACCTTGAAAGACTTTGTTATGATTCAGTAAGCCTTTCTGATTTTGTTATAGGTTTTTAAATTTTTGCTATAATACAGAGGTGCCTTTTATATTTATAAAATAGAAGCTCTCTGATCATTATTTTACAAATGGATGGATCTTTGGAAGAAACCCGTATCAGTGGTTCGCGGGATTTAAAATTATTAATTTAGTGGTCCTTGAGGTCCAGAAGGTTTAAGGCTTGGGGATCTCAACTCCCAGAATTCCTCAGCTAGGGTGGCTGGGGGATTCTGGGAGTTGGAGTTCACAAGCCTTAAAGGGACCACGGTTGGAGACCTCTGGACTAGAAGACCTCCGAGGTCCCTTCTATTTGGATCGATGGATAAATCAGATACAAGTTCTAGTATATGAATAGGCAGCAGCAGGACCTTGCAGGCTAATTTTCTTTTTTCTTCCAAAAGGGAGAAAAGTTTATGAAGAGTGCACAGCAGAGACAATTTAACACCTGCCTGCAGCTCCTTAAAAGAGACGTCCCGGGGAAAGGTGTGGCTGCTTTGGAAGAAGTCTTGGCTAGTTGCAGGGTTGGTGTTTTTAAAAGCAGCATCTTGTTTTGGAATTCGGGGGAATTCCACAGGGAATTATTCCTTGGCCTTAAGTCACAAGTCTCGTTTCCCAGCCCAACCTCCTGGACCCTGGGGAAGAGAGATGGAGTGGGACGGAAGTAGTAGGATACAGCAAAGCAAACATCACGCCTGTCAAGGAAACCCTCTTGTCTGCAACGGGGCTTCTTTGCAAAAGGCCAAAAGTAAATGTCGGTTTTCAACAAAAACATCCTCGAAAAACCCACTTCCGGCACTGCAGGAGGCTACAGATGGTCATAAAGATGGGCTGATTACTAAATGCGTGGCATGAAGTTGTGTGACCACGATGTGTGCCTGTCTGGGTGCATGCTAGACAGTCAGAAGTTTGGAACTGGGTCGCGCGTACGTTTATGGGGCTTGTCGTAACTCTTGAATGGTCGATAAGCAACTGGTCATAAGCCGAGGATTGACTGTATGACCCTCTCCTGTTAAAGTGTGCAGCGGCCCAATGCTTTATTTCTGCCTTGTTGCCTGCATGAGTTCTAGGGTCTCTCTCATTCACTCCTCCATTCAATCATCATCATCATCATCATCTCACTTCTATTATCGATTTTATCTCGATCTATCGATTGCCTCAGGGGGCGCGCGGCGGCTCTGTGGATAAGATGCTGAGCTTGTCGATCGGAAGGGTGGCAGTTCAAATCCCTAGCGCCGCGTTAACAGAACGAGCTCCAATTACTTGTCTCAGCTTCTGTCAGCCTAGCAGTTTAAAAGCGTGTAAAAATGCAAGCAGAAAAATAGGGGCCACTTTGGTGGGAAAGGAACAGTGCTACGTCCGCCCTTTCGGTGTCTAGACGGCTTCGGGTAGTGCTGGTTCTTTGGCATCGAGACAGAGATGAGTCCCGCCCCTAGAGTCGGACACAACTAGCACACATTTGCAAGGGGAACCTTTACCGTATGTATTGTCTGCCTTGTCTGCCATCTGTCTACTACTATCTCATCTATCTACTTATCTTTCTATCATCTATCTTATCTCTATCACCTACTTCTCTCTCTTCTATCTCTCTCCATTATCTATCTATCCATCATCTCTCTCTCATCTATCTATCTATCTATCTATCTATCTATCTATCTATCTATCTATCTATCTAATCTCTATCACCTACTTCTCTCTCTCTTATCTCTATCTATTATTAATCTATCTGTTATCTCTATCACCTACTTCTCTCTCTTCTATCTTATCTCATCTCATCTTATCTCTATCACCTACTTCTCTCTCCTATCTCTCTCTCTCTATTATCCATCCATCATCATTGCCCATCTCATGATGACTTGAAGCTCGTGCCCCCTTTTTCTTTCTTACATGAGCTCAAATTGCAAGACAGAAGCTGCCAGGTCGCCAGCCGGCCTTACCCCAGTTCTCGGAAAGGAATTTCGAATTCCAATTCCTCCTTGGTTAGAGCTTCTACCTTCTCAATGAAATTCTTGAAGGCCGTTTTCAGCTTGTGCCTCATCTCCCGCTCCATCTGGACCAAAGAGGATCCATCAGTCTCATGGACCCAACTGGTCTCCCGGTTTCCCGCTCCCCGTGTCTCGCAGGGCTTCAAAGCAGCCTCTCCTCACCTGCTCAGCGTACAGGTCGTCCCGGTCGTGCATGTGCTGGTGCTTGCCCAAATCGGTGGTGATTTCGCCCACCTCTGTGTAAAACTGCACATCGGTGTGGCGTTTCTTCCCAAACATGATCGCATTCTGGAGGGCAGATAGGGAACTGATAAAGCTTCAGCTCTGCGCAACATTATAGCATGGAACGACTGTGCTTAGGGTAAGATTGGGAGTCTTCTTCTACCGGTCTAGGGCGTGTGGAACAACATAGCAGCAAACAGGGCAGGAACAGCTTTTCCCCTGACTACAAAGGATGGCTCAAGTTTCTCCTCAAGACATCGCTTTATGGGCTTGCACAATATCACAAACCACAAAGAATGGTCGTTTGCCGAAAGGCGACAGGTTGGGCCAATGGAGCAAACCGAGAGAACCGGCCTGTCCCGAATCCCCGCTCCCCCCCGGAAGGACCTTCTCAGCCCTCCGCCGCAAGGCGCAAGGATACCTTCAGATGGAAGTGAAGCACGATGATCATCTCCCCGTCGCAGGGCTGGAACACTGCATGTTTGATGTTGTTGTATAGGATGTCCACTTTGTCTCCCCGCACAGAGGTGAAACGGAAGCCTGCCGAGGAAAAGCTGCAGTGAGGGGCAAAGGTCACCTGTTGCTGGCTCGTCAGGTTAGAAACCAGGCATGAAAACCTTTATTTTTATTTATTTTATTTAGCCTCCATACCGTGCTATTACAGAAGCCAGGAGACCGCAAATGCTACTGCAGAGTAGGAGTTTGGCTGCCAGTCTACTGACTCTGTTGTACGGACACGTTGGCGTGTTTCCCAAGGTGCGGCACAGGAGGGGTGAACTATCTTTATTTATTTATTTTTTAAACTTATACACCGCTTAACGGTGCTTTGTAGCACGCGCTAAGTGGTTTACGCAGTCAGAAAAATATCCCCCCCCCCAACAATCCGGGTCCTCATCTTACCGATCTCGGAAGGACGGGAGGCTGAGTCAACCTTGAGCGAGTGGGAATCGAACTGCTGAATTTTGGGTGGCTGATGGCAGGTGGCAGTCAGCAGAAATAGACTGGCAGTGCCGCTTTTAACCACTGCACCATCCTGGCTTTGCCCCAGAAAGAAAGGGAAGCGGTTCTTCGTGCCGCGTCATCTAAGGCAGTGACCCCCAACCTTTTGGGTACCACGGACTGGTTCCATGGAGAACGGGTTTTGTGCCTGCACTCCACGACTGGGGCAGGGTTGGCTTGCACAGGCCAGTTGCTGGCATGTTGTGGATCGGTGCTGCTGTACGAACTAGGGGCTGGGGACCGCTGACCCAAGGCCCCCTCCCTCCGCTGGAGCCACCCTGCAAACGGGCGTCGCAACCAGGAAGGTTCAGAGCCGGTGAGAATCCGATCGCCTGCACTGAGTGCCAATTCATCTCCCTACCAAAGTGGTACCTCTTCACCTCCTCGCACGGAACCTGCTTTCGAATAGGCAGGTGGGCAGAAACCGAGACGAGTGACGGGAGCTCACTCCGCCATGGAGCGCTAGGGCTCGAACTGCTGGAGCAGAGACCCTTTCCAGCATCTCTTCCGTATTTCCATGTGCTGCTCAGGCATGGAAATATAGATGAAAGATACCACCTTGGGCTGGCTGGACAACATTCCAGGGATGGGGTCTCTCAAGAGATGGTGCCGAAGCCCAATGTTATGCTTTTGAGAGCTGCCTTAGGAAAGCCTAAGTCGCTTTCCGTCCAGAGGCACAGAGCTCTGTGCGTCTCGCCATTACCGTTGACATGGGCCTCCAGAGATCCCTGCATCCGCTTCTGAGCGATGTTGGGGCGGATGTAGAGGTCCTTCAGTTTTGGATTGCTGCGGTTCAGGTTGATGACCAGGGAGTCTTGTTTGACGATCCCCTGGGGAAAGGGGAAAAGTCCGACTGTTTCTGCCCACAAAGCCCCTGGGCGCCTTGCTGAAGGCGCCCTCCCGGTTGTCGTCCCCAGTGAACATCTCTCCAAACAGGCTTCGGTTTCCCCAGCTGTCTTTGGGACTGGAAACCTCTTCCTGGCTCACCTCCTTTTCTTTCTCCTCGGCTTCGCGGGTTTTGTAACGCTTCTGCACCTCCTTGATGATGCGGAAGGCATTCTGGAGGTTGAGCGCTGGGACCATTTGCTCCCCGGGCGTTTTTATATTGGATGCCCGGTATGTTCTGGAGGGAGAACGGCAATAGCATTAGCAGGCGCCCAGGGATGACACCGAAATCCTCCGGACCGGGCTGCTAGGGAGCCTCTTTCGAAGGCTCGAACGTGAAGGAGTGGGAGGAAAACAGACTGGGCTCTGGACCTGTAGGAATTCCCGTTTGTTAGATCCGCCAAATCCAAGAAGGCCTCCGGTCACTTATCAAGGCATGAGCTCCAACTCAAGGCGATTCAAAAGGCGGATGAAGAATATCCATCCCTGAAGCCCAGCTACCAACACACCGACAGCCGTCACCGTAAGGATGGAACCTTCCCGATCGCAACGCCCGGGGAGGCATCAACTCACATTTCTTTTACAAAAGTAGCTTCTGGGTTCGGAAAGATGTTGCCCTCGTTGCGACCCAAGGCGCTGCCGGGACAGTAGAAGTTGATCCTCAGGTAAGTGTAGTCACCTTCGACTGACATGCTGATGTTCTGCACGAGAAAAGCAGAGAATAAGAGAATAACAGATGAACAGGGTTGCGAGGGAGGTTGGAGGACTTCTAGCCCAATCCCCTGTCCGAGCAGGAGTCCCTCTGTCCAATTTCTTCTTAAAAACCTCCAAGGAGGAAGCAACCACCACTTCCAGTGGCCAGTCGTTTCACGGATTCATTACTCTCACAGTCAGGAAGTTTCTCCTTACTTTTAGGCTGTTTCCCTCCTTGATTAGCTCCCACCCATTGTTTCCTGTTCTGCCTTCAGGTGCTTTGGGAAATGGGTTGGCCCCGTCTTCCCCTCCAGAGAAGAGACCACCCTCTGAAGCCCCTGGGGTCTCCTCCCCTTCAGAGGCAGGGTGGCCCTTGCCACAGCTGGCCCTCTCCCAAGGCCACAACCATACATTACTTTTTTTCCTTGGCCACCACACAGTTTACATTCCAGCAGTTTCCCTTCCGGAGCCATCGCCTGCTCCTACGTCTACTGCGGCGCACCTCCCTAAGGCTTGAGGAAGCTTCCCTTCCCTTACTCTAGCCCGAGCAACGGAAGCCCTCACACCTTGATGGTAGCGATGTGGAATGGAGTAGCGATGCCGAAAACGGGCATGATGACAGTCTCGTACTTCTTGTCGATGTAAATCTTCATCTCCCGAATGTAAGGCTCCTTAGGCATCAGAGACGGGTTTCTATAGGATACGTTCGACTTGCGGGCTCTGCGAAGGAGCGGGAAGGGTGGGGAAATCTGAGAGGGGGGGGGAAAGGTTTCCGGCCACGTCTTGCAGACCTTAGGGGAGATGGCTGGCCGACAGGTAAGCAAGCTCAAATAGGCGGGTCCCTGGTGCTCCGTCAGCTTGGCGGTTGTTTGGCAGACGTTTCATTACCGAACTAGGCAACGTCATCGATGTTGATGACGTCATCTAGTTCGGTAACAAAGCATCGGCAAGAAAACCGCCACGCTCAGAAAGCACCAAGGACCCCCAAAATTCAACCGTGAGCTACAAATATCCAAAGGTCCCATGTTTTGGGAAAGAGGGATGCTTTCCTGTCCCGTATGACCAGGAGTGGCTCTTCGACTGCACGTGACATGCCCTCTCCTCTCCTTCGGTAGAAACAGGAGAAGACCATTATTGCTCCCATCACACACAATTATTGGCCTTACTTCTGGATCTGCTGTTCCCCTTTTTGTTCCGTTAGGCGTCTCCGGGCTTCCTCGTTTAGCTGCGCGGCCAGCTCTTTCTGATGGGCCCGCCGTTTCTCTTCAGCGGTCAGCTCGTTCTGGAAAGACGAACGGCCGGTACTCACAAAGCCTCGGAAGACTCCGCCCGCCACCCCTCCTCCCACTGACCACCTTCTGTGACCATCCAGGGGGTTGCCGCTGGCCAGGCGGACAAATCTGGGAGTTGTAGTCCCAAACAGTTATGGGGTGTTATGCGGGTGGGGTGTTTGGAATGGCTCGAGGAAGTACGGTCCAGCCAGTGAGCTAAGCAATCTCTCGTGTGAAGACGCGTCAAGTCTTTTTTTCAGTGTTACGCAATACAACTCCCTCCCCCCTCCGCCCCCAACCCGTGTAAATTTTTCTACCCTTGTCCTTTCTGGCAGCAAGGCTGCCCGCGAACCACGCCCAAGGAGAATTCCTTCGGTGTCATCTTCGTCTTCCTCTTCCTCCTCATCCTCTTTCTGTGACCAAAAAAGGAGAAAGACGACATAAGCATCCATGGGGGACATCTTGTTTGAAAAGGGCAGAGTTTGTGATCCGAAACCGATTTTGCGACACGGATACACCCCCCCCCCGCACCCGACTTCCGACGCTTAACAGAGCCTCCACCACCACCTTTGTGATGTTCGTAAAGCGGGTCACCCAGGCGACCGACCTCATCTCGTGAGTCGTTTTCTGGTAGTCGTTAAGCAAATGGCAGGGTCATCAAGTGAGTCAACAGTTCGCATGGGGGCCGGTTTTGGAGGAAAACATCGTAAAATGTGGCCATGGGTCTACGGGGGATGCTGCAAACAGTTGTAAGCGCAGACTGGTTCCTGCATGCCCGCAATGCGGTCCTATGGCCAAGTGGGAGGGTCCAGTTGTCAAAACTGGTTTGTCGTAACGTTGAATGGTTGCTAAGTGGCTGATGCTAAGCTGAGGACCATGGGTATTAGAAATTTCTCATAAGACGCAGAAGTTCCTTTATGCCTAAAAGGCACGTTTTAGGGGAGAAATATTCTAACTGTGGTTGTTTAAACCAGGGGTCCTCGATCCGTGGAATGCCGGTAACCGGGCCACGGAAACAAGCCAAGCCCCCGTTGGCGAGATGCAGGCAGCATGCAAAACCGTGCCCCCTCCGGTCCACGGAAAAACCTTTCCCCATGGAACCGGTCCATGGTGCCCGTAAGGTTGGAAGCCACTGGTTTAGACGTCCTTTTTGAACCGATGCTTGAAAATGTGAAACGCCCAACAAGACCTTTTCTGTGGGAACTTCCAGGCTAAGAACGGAAAATGTGACATTCTCCAAAATAGCCGAGGAATCTAAGGGGCTCAGATATCTGTTCTGCCCTGCGCCTGACAACAATTCTGCTTTCCTGGGCCCTGTTGGGATTTGGACGCACCTTTAATAAAATGCTGACGTTCTTAACCTTTTTCTTGACAGATGTCAGGAGCGTCGCTGGACCTTCCTGGGAGGAGGAAAGAAAGGCAACACAGCATCAGAACTTATCAGAACCAGAATGTATTGGCAAAGTGAGTCTGGACACACGAGGAATTTGTCTCCGGTGGACCTGCTCTTGACCAGAGGTCTCCAACCTTCGTCCCTTTAAAGCTTGTGGATTTCAACTCCCAGAATTCCTCAGCTCTATACCTTCATACGTAGAATAAAGAAGCCGTGTTTACAATCCTAGGATACATTCATAACCATCAAGTACAATCATCTGGTAGGGCTGGGCTTCTTGAACTGACCGGGTATCCTCCCTGAGCTGGGAATTAGAGGCTGCCCTTCTCACAGACCGCACAGCAAACCGAAAGAAAGAAGCAGTTTAGGGATTGTTAACAGAGGACAATCAGCCCTTGGTGCTTCCCAGCTGCCACTTCACCCCTCTTTCCTGAATCTCGGGGACCGATTTCCGAGTTTTCCGAGTTTCTTTAACGCTTCGAACATAAGGACTCACTAAAAAAAATAGCAGACAAGTTCCTTCGAATCCAAACCAAAGAGCCAGGATGGTGCAGTGGTTAAAAGCAGCCCTGCAGGCTATTCCTGCTGACCGCCATATGCCATTGAGCCATCAAAAGTTCAGCGGTTCGATTCCCACTCGCTCAAGGTTGACTCAGCCTTCCATCCTTCCGAGGTCGGTCAAATGGGCAATATGCTGACTGTGTAAACCGCTTTGAGAGTGCTGCAAAGCACCGTTAAGCGGTATATAAGTCGTCGTCGTCGTCATCATCATCATAATACCGCTTTCCTGAAGTTTAAAATTCCTCAGGTCAGCCGCACAGCGGTGTTCTGGGTCAGGCAAGTCTCTTGACCTGCTATCAATCAGGGTTGAGTGAGTCTGGCTTGCTTTCTTGCTCTTAAATTAGGATTGCTATCCTGTTCCTGGAAACTGGACAAGTAGAAAAGTGGAATCTATTTCTTCCCCCTTTTCTTCTTTTCCTTCCTCTTTCTTTTTCTCTCTTTCCTCTTTTCCTTTCTCTCTTTCCTTTCTCCTCTTTTCCCTTCTTTCCTTTTCTCCTTCCCCTTCTATTTTTTTTATTTTCCCTTCCTCTTCCTCTTTTCCTTTCCCTCTCCCTTCCACTTTTCCTCTCCTTCCAAAAAGAAAAGGGAAAGACGAAAGAGAGAGAAAGAAGAAAATGAAAAGGGAAAGAAGAAAAAGAAGGGAAAGAGAAAGAAAGAAAGAGGAAAAAAGACAGGGGTAGGAGGAAAGTAAAAAGGGTAAGAAATGGAAAGGAAATGCAGAAAGGAACAGTAGAGGAGGAAAGAAAGATTAAAGGTATTAAATCGGTGGCTCCCAAACTTTTTCAGCCCACCTCCCCCCCTGGTGCTACAAACTCATCCTCAGTGCCCCCCATCTCCCACCCCTATAAATAGCATTATTCAGGATGGCGATTTGCACAATCCACTAAGGAAGAGAGTAACAGTAAAATTCAAAACTGGAACAATTCATTGCACATTTATTCAAAATCCAATTTAAAAATCTCTTTAGTTAATGTTCATTCAACAAAACGGTTGAACATGATCCAGGGATACCAGGTTTTCAAAGTTTCATAGTCATTTATCAAGAACCTTAGTAACGAGTAACTTAGTAAATTCAGTAAAATTTAGTAACTGCTTCACTGTTCAGTAAATTCTTAATGTGATGGATGAGCTTGATGAAGGGATACCAGTTTCCCAATGTCTGGTTTTAAGCCACTTGTCACAGTAGTCGCCAACCTGGCCGCAAGAAAGTTTTGGTGGTCCACAGGAAAATCTGAAGATTTGAATTTTTTTGTCAAATTTTTTATACTTGTATGTTCCTGTGTGTGTGTGTGTGTGTCTGTCTCTATATCTCTGTCTCTCTATCATTCTCTCTCTCTCTCGGTGTCTGTGTGTGTGTCTCATTCTCTCTCTGTGTATATGTGTCTGTCTCTCTGTCTCTCTCTTCCTCTCACTCAAGCAGGAACAAATATCACTCTACAATATGTAATACTTAAATTAGCTTCAATTACTTTGTAATAATCAAACTAACCTTAATTTTTCTTCAATTAAACAACCTTTAAAGATTTTGTTATGATTAAATTAGCATTGATGATTTTGCTATAATTAAATAAGTTTTTTAAATTTTGTTATATTAAATAGGTGCCTTGTATATTTATAAAATGGGAAGTTCTCTGATCATTAATTTTACAAATGTATGTATCTTTTAAAAAAATCATATTAGTGGTCCACGGAATTTAAAATTATGAATGTAGTGTTCCCTGAGGTCCACAAGGTTGGCAATCGCTGACTTAGCAGGAGTTTTAAATCACCATGTTCAGTAATCTGGAGTCGATTTTTTTGTTTGAAGCAGTGGTCACCGACCTTTTTGACTTCGGGGACCAACTTAAATTGAACTTTGCATCATTATCCTGAGACGTGTAAGTTTCCAAAAACGTGATCTGCTTCAGTTGCATCTACCCCCAACTTCTCATTGTCCTTGCACCCACCTCTTCCACCAACACAGTGTCCCCAATGAATAGAGCATATGTTTTCTCCTCAGGCTTCTTCCCTTCTCGGTTGGGCAGGTCAGAGAGGCCAACGTTGAGGCTGAACACCATTCCTGGGGAGAGAGAACAGTTTCATCAGTCAACGAGCTACCTGTCAACCATCCCACTTAGTCATATAGCAAAGAAAGACTCGTGGCTATTTGTGTTGGAAATCCTGCTTCTAAATAAAATCACAGATCAAAATGTATAGTCACCATGTGCATTATTGCTTAACTGTAAAAGAAAAGCACATGATGACTGTACACTTTGTTTGATCAGCGGTACTATATATATAAACAGGATTTCTAACAGGTTATGGCCCCAGAGACTGCATCCAAGCATGCAGCAGCAGAAAACAAGCCAGTCATAGTCAGCTATCTATAGTAATATTTGTCAAAAACGATTCATTTATCATTCACTTCTCACTCACTTACGTCTGACTCATCGATATATCTCAAAAACGATAAAAGCTACAGTTCTGAAAATTCATACATACCTTGGATTCCCATCTAGGAGCAAAGTACAACTAAAATTTCTCAAAATAAATTATTTTTAAAGGAGTTATTTAACGTTTAGTGAAAAGGGGAGGAGCCAACCTGTGCTGGGCCAATCTTAGGATGCAGTGGAAAGGAACATCCACAATTCAAATGCAAAGGCAGTTTCACCTACAGTCATGGCGGAGGCAGGAGCAGCAAGGCAAGGAGCAGCAGGGTAGGTAAGTGAGGCCCGACTCCCTCTCCCCACTCTCACTCTCCCCACATTCTGTTCTGGCCGCAGAGCTCAGGGACGCTTCTAATTTGGTCCACGGCCTGTTCTACAGGCCTCCCAGAGCTCCACGGGTGCAAAAAAATAGATCCGCGGCCCTCAGCAAGGCCTGCGGAGAGGCCTCGGGCCTTCATTAGAAGCTTCCCCGAGGCCCACGGATCGATTTTTCCACAGCCACGGAGCTCCGGGAGGCCTGTGGAATGGGAGGCTGGGCTGCTTAGAAGCGTCCCTGAGCTCCGCGGGGGCCGAAAAATCGATTCGTGGGCCTGAGGGAGGCGTCCAGAGAGGCCCCGGACCTTCATTAGAAGCTTCCCCCAGGCACGTGGATCGATTTTCCGGCCCCGGCGGAGCTTCGGGAAGCCTGTAGAATGGGCGGCTGAGCTGCTTCCTTATTACCATAGCTAACTATACTAAACCCGTAGCGTAGCACGGGTACAAATAGCTAGTATCGTCATAAAGTACATATTCATTCATCATGTCATCATGTTATAAAGTGTGAATATCATGTCACAAACCTAACCCTAACCCTAACCCATTACAGCCTGTTGCAAAACACCCTCTGCAATAACACTATCGTGTAAGTTCGATATTTAATAGGTTGATGAAATGAGGGAAGGATCCTTGAAAAGAATCCGATAGTCAAAACACTGTGCCACATCCAGTCAAAACCATATGGTAGATTGTGTGGTAATAACAATAGCAGCAATTTTCCTTCTCCTCCTCCTTCCTCCTGTACTGCACTTTTGTTTCTAAATGCTGCATGCACCTGAGGAGGAGGCATTAACATGAAATGAAAATCTAGCAGGATTACTGAGAACAACAGCCAGATCTTCGCCATACGTTCATACTTTCTTCATGAGTAAAAGAAAGCATTCAAAAACCTCTGCAAAATAATGTGGCAGCTCATTCTTCTCACATGAGAGTAAGGCAGGGAGAAGTTTAGGAGCGATAAAGTCGCTTCACCATAGCACCAAACAAAACCACTGAGTAAAAGGATTCTAATATTTGAGGGTTATGGTGCATCTTCAGGGTGGAAAAAAGGCCTGCCTTTCTTAAAGAGTTCATTTTGGGATCTAAGTACTGTTCCTAAAGTGAAATATGCTCAACTCCCTGAAAATATATCATGGGAACTACTTAAAACTAAATTCAGGTCCTTGTGAATACTTAACACCGTTAAAAGCCATGCACTCAGAAAGGAAGTTCAGGATTGTATAAGAACTATGGAAATTTGGAGTGGAGGTGGGAGAGGGGGTTGGAATCTCATTTTTGTAGCCTTGATGAAAGATGAGGTTCCGGGCTTGTCAAAAGCAAGTGTGCCTTTAGCATTGTGACCTAGAACTCAGTAATCAAAATCATTTTCCTTTGCACAACTGGGGTCCTTAGCAAAGGGGGGGGGACTATCTAAGCCAATGCCCCCCCACCCCAGTTCACAATAAAGAAAACAACTTTTCCGTTGTCCCAAGCAACAGTCCGCTTGCCGGGGAAGGCTTTGGGACCTGTTACCTTCTGATCGGTAGTCCCATTTGGGGGTGGTTTCTCGCCGCTTCGGTATGGCTGCAGAGCCGAGGGCCCCCAACAACAGCAGCCAGAGCATCTGCTTCATGTTGTCTTGATAGCGACAAGGAAAACCGAATCCAAAGATCCCCTTTGCAGTCTCCGCACAGATCGCAAAGCCTCATTCCTGTCCTGCGTCCAACCCCACCCCTTTCCCTTGATGGCTCCCATATGGCCGCTCCTCTAGCTGGGCTGGTCCCCAGTTTGTCGTATCAGTGGGCTGAGGAAAAGGGGCGTCTCTACTTCTGTGGCCATAGGAACACAACACTCACTGCCTCCATTCACCAGTCCAAGCCCAGCTGGATGGAAACACTGTCCAGGGGTTCGAGAAAGTCATGCTGGAACTGGGATATCACCTGACTTACGACTGTCCTCTCCATAGAAGGCCCCCGTTTCCTCCATGTGCCTAAGTGACTTTAAAACTTTGAGATGTTGCAAGTTGGAAAGAAGTAGAAGTGGGTGGACAGGAGAGAGAGTAGAAGCTGTGGAGCTGAGCAGACAAATTGCTCAACCTTGCTAGCTCCTTATCGTTAGGGTGGGGCTAGCTTAGGTTATGCCTTCATTGCGGTGGACCTGTCACCCACCATGAGATCATCTTTAGTCCATTTGCTCATTCAGTAGCAGATAAGCACAATAAATAACACATTTGCTATTAAGGGTGCTATCATATTCTAACACACCAAACATGAAGGGAAGAGAAAAGGTGGCTGAAATCTCTCAAGACTGGAAACATTCATTTCTGATTTCATTTTCCACTTCTATTCTTTCCCTTGTTTTAAGGCTAACAGACTGGGCAAGCTATAGCCAGAATCACAGGGCTGGAGGTTTTGTTTCTATTCCTCATACAACCCCAGCTCTCCCCTCCTTTGCTTAGAATTCCTCCCTTTGCACATAAACAGAGGTAGATTTGGGCTGATGGCTGAAACTACGGTTTGAGTGCAGAAAAGTAGAAAGGAGCAGATTGAGGGTGGACAAGGCAAGTAATGTGACCTAGACTGACATACAGTAGTCCCACTTTGCCATCTGAACCTATCTATGTATCTAGCCTAATGTCCTATCGTGTTTATCCATTCAAGGCATTTTAATAGGACGGAATTGAAAATGCATTAAGCCCTAAAACCTAAAGCTGCAGTGCCATTTGCCACTTTCCAGATGAATTAGATTCCAACTCCACTCAATTTTTTTTTAAAAGGGCAATTGGATTAAAAAAAAACTTATTTACCTGCTTAAATCCTCAGATGGCAAGATGGTGTGGTCACTTTTTCAAGTCTAGCTTGCTTCAAACCAAGACCTGCCGCTCTTAACTTTATATAACACACTGTCCTGAAATTTTGCCATTCTTCAAATTACAAACAGATCCTTTTCGCCTCTTATAGGAAACACTCCAATTTGCAGTTTATATCTCTGTTGGAATGGAGGAGGGAAGTAAGAGATTTGTGGAACAACTCCCCCAAAATACTCAAAAGTACATTTTAGGTCACTAGCACTTAGTTTAAAGGCGAAAACTCTTGTTTATTCCTACTCTGATTGATAGGCAGGGAAGAGCAGCTCAGGGGAAAAGCTGTGGAGTCCAACACTACTGTGCACAATTTACACAGAAACTGTTTACAAAGGCACACAACTGCAATTCCCCAGCATGTGTTTTCTTGGGAAATATGGACAACTGGGAATTACAAAAGAGGCTTTGACTTACTTCTTTTGAAAGTTAGAGAAGCGTCCTGTCTTGTTGGCATTAGCTTTGCTGCTCTCCCCCTCCCTTGCTCTTAATGATATCCAGAGAATGGATTTTTGTTAAACGAGAAGAGCACGCTCAGTATGGTTCACATCAGGTAGCCAGATGGGGACATACGTCAGTCCCTTGTTGATGCTTATGAGTCCAGATGGCACAATAGAGATAAGCAGAAGGAAAATGGATGGGAACACAAAATCTATCTCCTGACCTACAGGTCACTGGTAGAGTTGGAAAAGGCCACTTCGTCCACTGAGCCACAGCTCAACTCAGTCTTCGAATCCAGATGAAAACATTCTCAACCAGATGGCTGTCTTGATCTTGAATGCAATCCGTGAAGAGAAGCCCATCATTTCTCTGGTTAATGAGCTCCACAGCCTAAGGGCACTAAATTCAATCAACATTTGCTTCTCCTGCAACCTTAAGCCATTCTTTGGTAGCTAGAATAATAGACCTTGACCTTCTTGGAAGGGATGTACATGGAATTAAAAATGTTTTGTTCTACACGTGAAGAAAAACATTATGCCTGGGAAGTTGGGCTGGGCCATTCCAGGGAGGGAGGGCATGATCTATTCTAACCAAAGCAAAAACAGACAGCAAATTAAGGAAATCTTAAGGACACAGCCTTTGGATCTCCTTTCCCTCCATCCAGGAACACACCTTTTTCTCCTATATCCTGCATCTACTTGCCATGTATCCTAGTTCTCTGAAGTCATGTCACCCTGGGCCTTCAATTTCTCCTACCCTGGATCACATCTGAGAGGACCTATGTGGTCCATGGGCAGGACATGCACACTTTGCGTCAGCTCTCAGATACTGACTAGTGTAACTGGTGCAAAGGACATTCCATGAATGGAAGCCTTCGCAGCCTTACTTTTCTGCATATCATCCTCTGACATCTCTCTGGCATTCTATCATACCCCCATCCAAGATAAACATTCATAGTTCCTTCAAACTCTCTTCATGGGATTCAAAGTTTCTAGTTCTTGCTCTTGTCTGGAAATATATTTGTCTAATTCTTTCCAAAACGGGTCTTCAAAACTTGATACAACTTCCAAGATGTGATCTGACTAACGCAGAACGAAGTGGAGTCAATTACTTTCCAGGGCTTGGAAAATATTTGATTAATGCAGATTTTTAAAATTGCATTTGTTTTCTTGCAGCCACATGCAAGCTTTATTTGTTAAGACAAATATTTCAGGATTTCCCCCCTGAAAGATCTATTATCTATGTGGCTCCCTCTATCATACCTGTGCATTTGATTTTTTTCCTCTTAAGTTGAGAAGTTTGCATTTGTCTCATAAATTGTTATATTTAGCTGATTCTATAACCATCAAAATAATTTTGAATACTATTTCTATCTTGAAAGGTATTAATATCTCAACATTATCTCCTCCATTAGTTAATTCAAGTCATTGACCTAGAATCATACAATTGTGATGCTTGAAAGGACCACAAGGGTCAACTAGTTCAATCATCTGGAATGTATAGGAAAACCAATTAGTTTCTTCCTCAAGTGGTGGCAATCCAGCCTCTTCTTAACGATCTCCAAAAATGGAGAACCCATAACCTCTTTTGTACCCATTATTTCTAGTCCTAGTTTCTGTGGAAATGGAAAGTAGTTCCTGACCATTTTCTCTATGGCAACCTTTTTATGTACCCAAGCGCTGATATTATGTCTGCTTTTGGTCTTTCTTCCTCCCAACTCTTTCGTACTTCTAAATCATGACCCAGAAGGTCAGAAGTGTGTTAACCTTTCTACCAGGCATTCTACACAAATGGCTCAGGTTTAGCCATTTGTTATCAATGGCTGCATCCATCCTCATATCATATTCACAAAAAATCTGTATTCTTTACTTGCCAAACTGCTAAAAACATGGATCCCAATGTTTTGTTTTAAGATGAGATTTGAAACAATAGCTGACTGCCCACATGCACAGCGAGCGTTTTAGAAATTAGATATTGTTGGGACTTGAAGTGAATCTCCATGACATATATATCTGCATTGGAACAAGATGAATGGTGGTCAGGAAAAATGTTTGGGGCCCAAGGGCTGCATAAATTCAAAACATGTAAGGAGCAAAGTGGAGAAAGCAACAAAAGGAACCGAAGCCATCATTTTAGATGCTTTTAATAGATTTTTATTTGCAGGGCTGTTATTCAGTTAAGTCCAGTCCAAACCAAACATACACCTCTGCAACCCAAAGAACCAAGAAGAACAGCAAGAGCGACTGCAGCCCATTGAGCTTGAGAAATCTAGTCAAAATGCAAACCCAGGAAACAAAAGTCACATGTCCTGCCAGCAATAACTAGGGCCAGAGAGAGTGTTTATGAGCCCCAGCTACAACTGCCTCGAAAGGCAAAAACCGCATCCTTCGTAGCAAGTACTTGGAGGCCCAGTCCTACATGCCCATAATGAAAATGGGAGCTGGGACAGAGGCACATTTTGTGGTGGTGATGAAGACCCTGGAATATAAACTATGGAAGGGCAGAAACAGAACCCGCCCCCCCTGTCCACATAACCAGAGTTGACATGAAGGGCCTCTTTCACTCTAATGTTGTGAGGTTTATCAGGGTGATTATAGGCTTGCTGTGCAGAATACTTCTGCAAGGGAAATCAAAAGTGCCTTAACATAAAACAGTCCTAGCAGAGATACTGGGAATTTTGGATAATGAAAAGAATTGTTTGAATGGAGGAGTCCAGGTATTAGAAGAAATAAGGAATAGGAGGCACAGCTAATATATGATTATGTGAACAGTAGGCAGGGTTGTGTTCTAGAGGCAAGACCATTTCTATTGCAGTCACTGTGTTCTAGAGGCAAGGTCATTTTTACACAGGCATTTCAGTGAGGTAAGACAAACTCCGATTCCAATATATGCTCCATTTAACTTTGTTGTGCTGATCCTGTGTAGTCCTTAATAGACATGAATAAAATGCCTAGATATTTTGCCTGCTCATAGCATTGGATCCCAGGAAATTGCTTTAAATATAAAGGGAAAATAGTGTATGGAGACTTGGTACAAATAACTGCTTGTGAACTGTTGCCTTCCCAGTCCTGACATGGCTGGAATGAAGCTGCTATAGGCTTCCAAACCTGAAAGCGACAGGATATGCTTCCTGTTGCCAAACCATGATGAGAATCATCTTCTCTCTTGCCTAGCCGTAGATGAGGAACTCTGGGAATTGTTTTAACCTGCTGCCATTAGGGATGTAGGGCAAGAAAGGGATGAAGAGGCAATCAGAATCATCCCTGGCTGGTTGAGAAAGATGTTCTCACTCCTCTCCAGTGCCGAGGTTTAGCCTGGGGCTTTGAAGCCACAGTATGTTCTGTGATCACACGTCACTCAATTTGAAGCTATAATGAGAGAGTGGACCAATGTGGCTCAGGCACCAGTGACCCAGAAACTCTGGGGCTAAATGCAAAGCATGTCAAGAGAACAACATTACACAAGCTAGCCCTGGGGGACCAAGTCATCCCTTCAACACTACTGCCTAGCCTCACTGACAAGCTTAAGGCGAGGGAAGCTTGTGGCATGCAAGCTAACAGGGCGACACGGCCACACTGCCATGAACCCACAGAGCCGATGAGCCACTTGTGCTCAGGGGAAGTAGGACCTCTGGCTTTCTACAATACTGAGAGCAAAAAAAAGACAAGGCAGCACAGTGGGGCCATCTTATTTTCTCCCACCGGGACATCCCGTTCCAACTGCAAGCTGCCATCTTGTAAATGGCAATTGAATACCTGTGATATGGGTCCTTCCCCCCCCCTTTCCTGTCCTGCCCTGCCACACACAGTACATCATCCCAGGAGGAAGAACAGTCCTGCCTGGCTAAAGGTTTGCCTCTGTATTTCTGCCAGTTGGTCTGTAATGGCCGCCCTGATCGCCAAGCCAAACGGGGCCTAGCTCCGTGGGAGGCTACACATCTCACAATGATCTGTGCCTGGTTGGTTCATGAAGGTGCAGTGCTGACAGGCCCACATTGAAGAAGTTGTTGCATGTGTCGAACTGCCCATGGCACCATATTCTTGGAGTCCTGGCAACTGAACGCCCACTGTGCCTGAAAAAGTGAAAAGGAGTAATCAGGAGACAGAAGAAGCTCCAACAAGCAGACACATTTTTTTTGGTCTGGAAACTTTACAAATTGCTAGATAATTTCTAGAGTAAATGCACTCTTCCCTAAGAAATATTCCCATTCCTTGGCACAACACAGTCTAATTCTTTCCACAGATCTCTACAACTGTTATCCTTTGAAGACCCTTCCTTTCTTTCCTGAATGAATTAAATCAAATTCTAACACTAGGTGATTCAAAAACAGAAAATGCATTAAACATACTGCAAAGCTGCTCAATGGTAGCCCACTGTTCAGATTTTTTCCAGGTCTGAGCAAGCTCTTCGTTCCGGGTTCTTACTGCCTCCAGCAACAAGCTGATACTGTCCTAAAAGAGGAAAGAAAACCACATCACAATCCTATCTACATTTAAAATAAAGGATTAAGGCACCATATTCCACCAGCTGTAACTGTTAGTAATATAAGTAAGCCATTCAACTGCACAAAGACAATTTTTTGTCAAACGATTTACAATCTTCAAAATAGATTGTACTCTATCTCTTCTCCCACTTTCAGGTTATCTAAAAGCATGGAGCAGCAATAAAGATACATTTTGTTTCCTGGCACCTAAGTACTGTGTGTCATAATGCCATTTTAGGTATCCTACCTTCATTCTAATTTTAAAAGGCAATTATTCCAGAAAGGAGTAGGAAACAAAACTTTCATACTGCCTTGGTTAGCAGCTCTGAATCTAGACAGTGGCATTGTACTGCATATCTGCTATTAGCTCCACTTATATTGTGTGCCATGATTGGGTAGCCCAGAGTCGTAATTTTAAAAAAGGAATTGCTAGCAAAAAGCCAGGAGTGCATTTAGAATACTGGTGTGAGCAAGAATGCATGAGTGAAACATCATGCCCCCACATCTCAGTTAGCAGCAACTATTGCCCGACATTCACAAGCAACAGTTTGCAGGATTACATTAAAATGGCTTTGCTGGGAGGGAAAGGTTTCTTGAGATTTGAACAGCAGATGGCACTACAGACAGGTTCTGAGGTGAATGGGATAACAATATGCATTGCCATTTCATCCCTGTTCTTGAGCAAAGTGGTCTCAGGAAATAAAAATGTTTCTACTGACTTCATGATGATATCGATTGTATAAATGCCAGAGGTTGTATTGCAGTGCATTGGTTAGATATTGGATCCTGATGTATACGAGTAATCAGGAAAGAAAACTGTTTGAAAGCTACAAAAGGGTTTTAATTATTGTATGTTTGTGCTTTTATCTCTGGCTGTACACCGCCCCGAGTCCTTTGGGAGAGAGGCGGTACAGAAATTTAAATAATAAATAAAATAATAAATAAAACTAGCTCACCAGAAAAGCAGTCACTACATCTGTAAGTGTCATTACACTGATCTAACAGCAAAGTTATAAGAACTGTTCTTTAAAAAGGATTAATGAAGCTTTACTTCAAAAATGCCTGCTCTGATTTCTACGAAATTTAGAAAGACACATTTTCAAGAAGTTATGGCTTGCCTGCAAATATAACCCCATTCTGCTGAAAAACAGACATTATAGACTACAGAGCTCAGTTTCTCAAAGTCAACGGTAGGTGGGAAGGCTACCTTCAAAATTATCCTAACTTGATGGGAAGTTTCTAAAATGTAAAGAAGATAGACTTTGTGTATCCCATATTTTATACTTGAGACAACAATTGCATTGCTGCAATTGCACTTTATTATAATAACATGCAGTAAACCTGATTGTTAACCCACTGCCAGCCCAACTATTCCACACATGATTACAGTTCCTTAGGCTCGTTGGAAAATACAAGACATTATTTCTTTTCCTGCCTTTGTTTTAAATGAAGGGAAAATGCTTCAGATTGTAAAGGCAGAGCATCATGTTTATCAGTGGTCTAACAAAGGTTAGCAAATAGGATAGCCATAAGTGGATTACTAATAGACAAATCCTCAATGAGAATGCAGGACTGGTTTTTTACAACAAGAATTTCTCACACAGAAAATTTAACAACATGCCCAAGTGTCAAGCTGGCTCAATTCAGTCTGAGAGACGATTGCTATGAACTTATTTCTCCAGCAGTTCAAAACTGACTGCTGAAGTACCATTCTAGAAACTACTTTTAACAAGTCAAGATATCTTGTTTTGAAGTCAGGTATGTTTAGCAGCCCTCTTAATGTATGTCTTTCTCCAAAAATAAAATCATTACATACCCTTAAAGGCATCACTTCATTGGTAACCAAGAAGAGGAGAAGATGGAAATCAGAGATAATGTCAAGGAACACAGAAGAGGTATTCTGGGACAAATATGTAGCTAGAATGTGAAAGTCCTGCAAAGATTGACAAAAGCATACTTAGTCACCTGAAATATGCCTTGCAATTTACCAGTATAAGTAACACTAGTACTGATCCGTATGTTTCAATCACCTTTCTGCCACAGGGCTGCAAAAACTGTTATCTCAACAGCTGCACTTCAAAAGTGGGCAGGACCCAAGCAGTTGGATGAATTTTTAATATGATGTTAATATTAACTTTATTATTTAGGTTTATAATTGTTTAAGCATTTAATTCTTCTTCTCTTTTTGCAGTAACATTCTCAAGTTAAAATACCTACATTTCCCCCCCTTTAGGGAAAGTATTATGATACCAAGAGTCTTTTCTCAGGATCACAGCACCCTCTGCTGATGAAAACTCTTCCAGCAAGAATGAATGGACAGAAACAGTAGCCAGGAAGCTAACATACCAAATTTAAGATGTATGCAAGAAGACAAAGAAACTGGGAAATATAGAGGCAAACAAAGCAGAAGGGAGGCAGAGAGACAGTAGGAAAAAGGGGGCAGGAGGGGAGGCAGTAAAAGAAACAACAGCTCTTTGGGATGCAGCAGGCAGGAAATATAATACTGCAGTGTAGAAGCAACAGCAGGTAAAGGCTGGGGGCGGAATAGCACTGCAGGCTCTATTAGATATGGCACCAAGCCGTATTCAGATTGCAACATTTGCATTTGGGCTCTTCTGTAACACATTCCCAGTTCAGAGAGCAATTTCACACATTTTGTTCTATCAAGGAGTGAATTATGAACATTGCCAGTATTTGTGATGTGAAGACAGCAAAGGAATGACACTTTGGGTTTTCTGCCAAGCAAAGAGCAACCAGGCAGTCCTTCCAGATCAAGGAGAATTTAGATAAAGCTTGCTCCTGAGGGAAATTTACTATGTTTCTTTTCAAGTGGCTGGTAACAATAGTTGAGCTGAACTCATAAAGACAGTTGCAGAAACTTTCCCTGCTTATAATTTGCATCCAATGTCTGACTAATGGTGTAATGCCATTTTCAACAATGAGGCAGATTATGTGAGCTGATAAAAGTTTACAGTTTAAAGCTGAGGTAAGCTAAAAAGTTTGTAGATCCAATAGTTCTTCTCTATCTCCATAAACATAGGCTCAAAAGGGGACAGCATGAATAGAAAAAACAGCAAATTTTCTATCTTTCCAAGAATGATATCTGCTTAATGTTTACTTTTCTTTCAATTAAATATTGCAAATCTTTTGTTTGATAGCAACAGCCAAGGCTACAGATGCAGGATCGTATATACAAACAGGTGTGCTGAATCAAAGTCTTACTGGGACACAATTTGTAAGCATTTCGCTCATGGTAATACACATGCAAACTTTTTTTGATCTCGAGACACAGCAAAAACTTTATTTTACATGATTATGTGAAATCTGTTCGCATAGAACTGCTTAAATTTTGCACAAAACTAAAAAGGGGTGAATTAAAACTACTTAGAGCCAGGATGGTGCAGTGGTTAAATGCAGCACTGCAGGCTATTCCTGCTGACTGCCATCTGCCATGAGCCATCAAAAGTTCAGCAGTTCGAGTCCCACTAGCTCAGGATTGACTCAGCCTTCCGTCCTTCCGAGGTCGGTCAAACGAGGACCCAGATTGTTGGGAGCAATATGCTGACTGTGTAAACCGCTTAGAGAGTGCTGTAAAGCACTGTTAAGCGGTATATAAGT
>JANHFO010002324.1:269533-281377 GCA_032468095.1 Pareas carinatus | reverse complement strand
GCTCCGCCGCCAGCGGGGACGGCAACGGAGCCGGGCGGCCCGCCACAAACTGAGCCACGGCAACGCGTGGCCGGGTCAGCTAGTGAACCATAAGAATTAAGAAAGTTTTAAGAATTGTATTCCTGTGGTAAGAAAAAAATGCAGGCTGCCTGCAATAACAGACTAGGAATATTACCTTTACCTCCATTATGGTCCTATCTTATGGATGTATTTCTTGGCATAGCTTCCTCTCTTCACAATGACCACCCACACTTTACTCTTAGCCTTGGAGGCTTTTTAAGTCCTTGCTTTGCATTTTATTATTTTGCACTTTGTTGCAATTCATGCTTCTCACCAGGTACCGTATAAGCATATTTCTCACACAACACAAAACTATTTTGGCTGGCTGTGAGAAACCTGCAGCTTTTATTGCTGCATCAGTTTGCTTCAGTGAACATCTCATCTAAGCATAATTGGGCCAAGGGAAAAAAACAAACAAGCATTAGTTGGGGATTTAAAATCAGCTGAGGGATGGTAGCCGCAACTACCAAACACAAGTGGCATTGTTAATTCTGAGAGCTTGCTAGGAGGCATGATGGAGAGCACCGCATACTTTACGCTGAAATCGAGCTGGCTCTGGAAAGTGATCGGGCACTATTGCAAAAGTAAATTTGAGCGTATACAAGAAAATATTACGAACATATATTTCCATAGATATGGTTGTAGTATTTGTAAGCAGTGGATACAAGTATGCAGGCTCCAATTTTTCTTCCGCCATACAGCTAGCTCTTCACTTGACTTATCAATTTCTACTTTCAGAGGTTTTGCTCTGGATCCGACATAGAATGTTAAAAGCAAAAAAACTGTCAACCATCTTGACAGAACTACCCTCAAGTCTGATGTCTCTCCAAGATTAAGAAACTCAACTCTGATATGCATTGTACAATTAATAACACAGACAATTTATATTACTGTAGGGAGGAGACAAATCAGTAATGTCATCATGAATGAAGGTGAATATACATGTCATTAATATCACGTGTCAATAATGTCATCTTTAAAACCATGGAGATGATTAGGTGAATTCCAAAACAAGAAAAGAAGGAAGTCAGAAAACCCACTGAATTGGAGAGATTCAGAGAATCTGAATCTGATTCAGAGAAAAACAAAATGGTACCATATAGATTTATTAGTTGTGGTTAGCTCTGATAGGATTAATGGTTGTATAGCAACATAGATTCTTTTTAAATTCTGAGAAACTGGTACTATGTTTACTTCAAGGTCATTCATATAAGAGAAAGATCATGTTGGGGGTAATATACACCTGTTGAGGTATTTTACACAATATCTCAAATGCAAATTTGGTGAAATAAAAACATGAAATATTTTAATCCAACTGAAAAAGACATTAAAAGCCAAAGATTTAATAGGCATTCATCTCTTAATGGATGTAAAGCCTCTTGGAAGTGCCAACAAGCAAAAGTACTCAAAACTATATCACTAATCAGCAGAGATTTGGTTTGGAGTGGAACAATATACAAAAATAATTTAAATCTTAGAATTAAAAAAAATAACAATGTTAATTGAAACAATTTAAATCCAATTTTAAATTCTGTATCAGTTTAGCCACTCCATGCATTTGATGAAGTAAGCTATACAGTAGTTCATGAAAGATTATGCCTTTTCATAAAAAATTATGTTGAAAGGGTGCTACCAGATTCCTCCCGATTTATCAAACATTGCCTGAATGTCTATATTTCACAATCAAACACTTTTTTTAAAAAAAATCTTTATAATTCTATTATTGTGTGATCTTCATCCCCAATACTATTCTATCAACAGGCTAAATATTTTACATTTTTGGTCTTCATGAAGGAAAAAGGCTGGGAAGGAATACTATATATTTTAAGAACAAGAGACCAAGTTATCTGGGGAAGGAGAATAAGAAAGTAAAAATCAGATCAATGTATGTACCCAATCAGGAATTGCCAGAAACCGGGTACTCTGGTAAGTTACTATATGCATAAGACACTCTTAAATAAAAAATTGAACTGTTAATTGGGTCCTTCAAGAAAAGGCTATCACAGCATGTCACAGCCTAGGGCTGTTTGGCATCATGTTATATATTCACCAAAAAAATGCGTATTGTTCTTTTTTAATTGAGTGAAGTTGAAAGAAGCAGAAAGAATTCACCTTCTCACAGACAGTAGCTTTCTCATAGAAAAAGGGAAAGCCACTGCTGTGCAGGCAAGGGAGTGAGATGAGGACAGGGGGCAGAAAAGCTGGATGAGAGATTTTTGGAAAGAAGAAGGATAGCTGGCAAACAAAAAATGGATTCTAGACAGCACCAGCTATAAAGGCCTCTTGGTTCCAGGAAAGCCAAAATCAGAATGGGTGGTGGTCCCAAAACTACTGAAGGGAAAAAAGGAACAAGAGACATGCCTTTCTGGAAGAGAAAGAACACCCAAAAGAGAATGCCAGCTAGTGTAATTAACTCCTTACTTAATTCTAAGTGGGAAAGGAATATAGAAACAGCACAGCAGACATTTCGCCAACATTACAGACTGCACACATATATTTATTTAGAAGAAAAAACCTTTAGCATGCATGGCCGGGTGCGCATAAAACAGGCTGATGTTTTATGACTGCCAGAATAACTGAATGGTGGAGCTGGAAGGGACTTTGGAGGTTTTCTAGTCCAATCCCCTGCTCAAGCAGAAAGCCTTGTACCATTTCAGACAAAAGATTGTCCACCCTCTTCTTAAAAACCTCCAATGTTGGAGCAGTCACAACTCTTTAAAGCAAGTTGTTCCACTGATTAATTGTTCTAAGAAATTTCTCCTTAGTTCTCGGTTGGTTCTTTCCCTAATTAGTTTCCATCCATTGCTTTTTGTTCTGCGTTCAGGTGCTCTAGAGAATAGGTTTACACACACATCCCTCTTGTTTGTGGCAGCCCCTTAGATCAGCAGTGCCCAACCTTTTGGGCACCAGGGACCAGTTCTGTGGAGAAAGATTTTTCAGCAGACCAGAGGAGGTGTGGTTTTACGTACTGCCTGCATTCTGTGGATGGGGCTTCACTTGTTAGTGCGGTCCAGTGAAAGTTCACAGACTGGGGGGATCGGGGACTCCTGCCTTAGATATTGGAACACTGCTATCATGTCACCCCTAGCCTCTCTTTTCATCTTTACCACAATAAGGACCTTACATTTCATATCAGAAATGGAGGGAAGTAGGAAAGTAGGGGAAAGTAAACTTGCTGTAATGAAGTACTGCTCGAAGTACTTTACATAAATGAAGCAAAACAAAGAACTCACCTTGCTTTGCTAAGAAAAACAAAAATAAAAAGTACAAGGTTGTAAGCTATGAGTTGGATCAGATCCCATCAATTTATGAAGCCTCCTGATTCAAACTATTCCCTCCCTCCAGATCTTGAGTAATTGAAACGGGCTATGACTTGTAAGACACTGAAAACTACAGATAAACCATATATCTTTACTGATCTTCACAGAAGTCATGTTAACACATAGATGTAGGTTATGAATATTTACCTTATAGAAGACATCAGGCACATATTGTTCACTGCTGGATTCCTTTGCATAGCCGAGTTCTGGAGCATCACGACATGGCAACAAGCATTCATCACGCACTAGAGCCATGCACTGATTGGATACTTGGTAGCCCTCAAAGTGGACTTGGTTGTCAGGACCCCCTGAAACAGAGTTATTTTAAGAGAGGTTTGACAGAGCTAGGTTAGAACATGCCTCAAGCTGCTAGATGGGTTATCACTGATTTTATGAAGAACATGTTGTTTCATTAAGAAATTCAGCATCAATCCAGAGTTTATTGCCCAGACTTTTTCTAGAATTTGGGCTTAAAAGTTTTCAAATGATGAATGATATAACACTATCCAAAGGATTCACCACATATAGAAAATCTTTTAAAAGACAATAATGTATAGGGCATGATATGTCATGTTTACACCATTCCTGAAAGATTAAATAAAGATACCTTACAATATTTTTTTCTTATTGTGAAGTAGATTTTTATAAAGGTAGCACTGAACATGGTATCCTTTCCAATTCTTCTTCTACAACCTCTTCGTCATACCTTATCTAAGATCAAATGGGCATTTATAAATATCACAGGTAGTCCTTGTTTAATTACAGTAATTTTGACTGACATTTCACTATAATGTGGTTGCAAAATGCAAAGTCACTTGACTGTATCACTTAGTGACTTCAATCCTGGCAGTCCCCATTGCTGTCATTTCTACTTTTGTTCTTTATTCTTTATAAATAGTCTTTATTATTTATTTGGCACCCAACTGCCAAGTTTTAGTTGTAGGTAGCTGGCCAACTAAAAATCAACTTATTGAAATACAACAGTCCAGAAGAGCAAAGTACAATAAACAAACAAACCAAAGCTAATCCCAAACTAAAAGGGGACTCCACAATCATCAATATTCAAAGCCTAGGAGAACAACCAGATCTTCAATAGTTTCCTGAAAGACATAAGGGTAGGAGCCACACAAATGTCTGGAGGCAGATCATGGCGCAGGGCAGAAATTGCAACCAAGTAAGTAGGCTTTCTGTAACAATGCATTTTTAAATTGATGAGACTCAGAGCATACCGCTCTGCTGGACCAAACCAGATGGGCAGAGGCAACTGGAGATCTCTCAGATAGCAGACTCTATGCCGGGAAGGGTTTTAAGGGGATAACCAGCATCTAGAATTGCGCCCAGAAGGAAACTGGCAACCAGTACAGCCTGCAAAGCAGCAGGATCACATTCCCATAATGCGTTGCTCTTATCATTGCTTGTACCACCCTATTCTCAAGAGTGACTGCCTGACAGCACTAAACATAAAAATATTTAGTCTACATAAAAGTTTTAAATAATAAATATAATCATGTAGTCATTTACAAAAAAAAAACCCCACCATGCCCTTAATGATTCATGTTTCTATACAAGTTCTTACTAAATCCTTACAATTTTGGATAGCAAGTGAAATCATTCCACTCAAAGAATTGTTTAGGCTGACAGAATTTTCCTATATTTACTTGTGTTTTAATTTTTGTAAGCTTTTGCTGAGTAAGAAATTGAAGGCAGACTTTACAAAACTGCTTTTTGAAATATAATTCATTTCATATTACAGTTTCCTCTACAAAATCAATTTTGAGAGGGTGACTTTACATTAACGAAGCTTATACATAAATGATCATAATTGAGTGTCAAGTATTAATCTACTTATAACACAGGAATTGCTTCTCCTACTCCTCTTTCTCCACTCCTAAAACCAGGTCCTATATTCAGATTTAAAGATGTCCAGAAAAAAGAAATCTTTTAATTCTGCTGACAGGAGCAGTTCTATCATGAACTCAATATATTGAATGAAAATTCAATATGTTTTTGTTGTCTCTGAAAATGACATCCTCTTTCTATTTGCAAGAGCTCAGCTTTCTTTGCCATCCTGTCTCAAACATATAAGCTGCTACTGCTTATGCTATTCAAATTAACAGTGCTGATTGTAATCTGTGCAAAAACCAGCTGTAGATAGTTGCTCATTCTTCTCATGCTTATCCCCATCTGTCTATTGCTGGAAAATTGAATACAGGGTCATGTGCAGCTCAAATTAAGGGCAGCTTAGTAAAATAAAAAAGCATAATAGTAATAAACCTTAATATTTAATGCAATGACGTAAACACAAAGATTCTGATGTTTATATCCAATTTGTCTACTATTACTTTATACAAAGGGATCATCTGTAAAATTGTGAAAAGACAATTTTGCATTGGTCATAGAAGACAAATATAGATTTTAGAGTAAATTGTTCTATAATAATGTGACTCTGCAAAGAAACCGGCAAAACAGCACCAGAGGCATCTGCAGAAACCAAATATTAACTTTGAAATTAACATAAACAAAATCTAAAGTATCACTGTAAATATTTCTAACTCTGGGAAGTATCATTTAATTAACTGAAAAAATGGTGAAAGTGCAGCAATGGCCCTGAGGTTTCTACTCAGCTGTTGACAAGCAAGTAATCTAGTGACATGGATCATCACAGTTTCAGGAAGAACATTATATAACAAACATTTCACTAATTAAAAAGAATCTTGTGAATTGGCCTAAGAGAAAGCCAAGCATCACGAGAAAAAAAAATCCACAAAAGAATTATCATCCTCTTCTGTCTAAATCTCATTTTATGAGAGAAGGATAGAAAGTCTTGAGCTTGAGCAAACAAATCACAAAGGTCAAAAGTGACTTTCTGTTACATTCTTCTATTATTTCTGTCTCCTTTTTTCTGAGCATCTTTGAATGATCACAAAGCATGTATTACTAATGTAGAAGCCGTTACAGTTCGTCTCAAGTTAAAAGCTGGAATAAAGTATTCATTCAAGATTTCTATGGAAATTCTCAGTCATCCAGGTCATAGTTGTCCCAAAAGTGCTTTTTCAAAAGGCAACTGGACTTTGTTTTTCCTTGAAAACATTTTGCTTCTTGGATAAGAAGCGAAACATCTTCAAGGAAAAACAAAGTTCAGTTGCCATTTGAAAAAGCATCTTTGGTATACTAATTTAAGATTTAAAACAGAATCCTGCTGTTGGGTTTTCTTACTTAGAGCAACCAAAAAAGAACAAAGGTAATTAATAAAATTAATTAATTAAAGTCCACTAAGTGAATGTTTTACTGCATAAATTATCAATGTGTATTACTATCATTTGAATGGTATCACTACAAAATTCAATGAAATATTGACCACCTGCAGACCAGGATATTTTAATAAGATATGAAAGTACTATTCAGACACGTATATGTGTGGATATTTTTTATGAAGGAGAAAAAGCTTTACCCAAATAATAAGGTTTATCTACTCTTTTTTGTTCTGCAGTTCTCCTAATTTTGAAAAAATATTCCTGTCGATTCTTTGTTTGGTTTTGTTTTTTGAAGGGAGGAAAGAATGCACGTAATTGGTCAAAAAAAAAGGTAGGGACTGCTGATAGAGAGTACAATTGGGTGAAGCTAACCTTTTCTTCTACAGATGCAGAATCCATGGCAGTACAGGTAGTCCTTGACTTACAACAGTTCATTTAGTGACCGTTCAAAGTTACAACTGAATAAAGTGACTTATTACCATTTTTCACAGTTACAACCTTTGAAGCATTCCCATGGTCATGTGATTTATAATTCAGATACTTGACAACTGGTTCCCAGGGGGTCATGTGATCATCTTTTGTGACCCTCTGATAAGCAGTCAATGGGGAAGCCAGATTCACTTAAAAACCGGGTTACAAATGTAACAACTTCAGTGATTCACTTAAAACCTGTGGCAAGAAATTGTGGAAAATTGGGCGAAACTCACTTAACAACTGTTTCACTTAACAACAGAAATTTTGGGCTCAATTGTGGTCGCAAGTCGAAGGCTACCTTTACTTAGGTTGAAAATTGCAAGAGACTAGATTGTGGAATTTAGGACTAAAGATACCTGGATGAAAAATATTTAGTGAGGAATAAATTTCAATATAATTACAGTATAGCTTGCCGACTCAATCAAGATGAGTTACAGCTACATAAACTAGTAGAAGGAGAAAAGAATCTGTGTTATGAAAAGGCAAAAAAAAAGTTGAAAGTGACATCTGAAATCAATCACCAATTCATGTACCCTGGCAACTTTCCTATATTTACTGATTTCTAAATAGTGTTAAGTTGCCAATATCCAAAATAGCCATACAAAAATATAATAAAACGGTTGATTGAAATAGTAGTTAAAAGCAGCAGGAATAAAACTACTAAAATAGGCCATATGCAGCAGTAATATAAACAGACTGAAACTGGCCTGCAGGAATAAAAAATTATTTGCCTTGTGCTAAAAATAACAGAATAGACAGCAGGTGGACCTCTTTATAGAACTAATTTCATAGCTAAGGAACTATTACTGAAAAACCCTGCTTCTGTTTTACCATCCAACATGCTCAGGCAAATCCTGACATTTTAGCAAGCAGAAATGTCAGAATGTAGACCAAAATACAATGTGTTTGGTTTTGAACATTTCTGGTACCTGGAAAACCTTGTTTTTTACCTCAGTGAGAAAGACAGACAAGAACTCTTCGAATTAAGGAGAAAGATTATAGTATTTTATTGTTACCTGTAGCCACAACAGTCACAAACTTAGACCCAAAATGTCCATCTGGAGATAAGCGGCATATGTTTGGCTGCTGGTTCTGAAAATGCCCAGCTGTAATGCATTCCTCTGCACTAAGGAAATAGGCATCCTAAAGAGGAAGAGAAGACAACACAACACGGGTAAGTGTTTTTAAGAAAACCTAACAGGATTTCTTCTTTAAAAATAACGAATAAGTCTCCAGCATAGATTAACATGCTGGAAAATGATTAGCCAATGATAGGTGATCCTCAAACCCAACTGTGCATTTTTATTACTTTCTAGTTTACTTTATCCTTTACAATGTCCTCTATACGTTTTCATCTGACAGAACAGAAGAAGCATTGAAATGAGGGGATTTGGTATTCTTTGATATGAGAAATTACAAATAGAATCTGGGTTTTGTGTAAATAGATAATTTAAACAAGCACATTAGAAAAATGAATTGGGAAATTAGATTTGAAAATGAAAAATAAATCAAGTTTATCTATTTGATTTCTAATCGAGAACATTTAAGACATTATGACATTTCAACAATTCTTTAGCAATACGTATACTAAAATGACCTAACAATTTTTACAAAACTATGATGAATATTCTGCAATTAAGACGGGCTATTCCTAAATTTTTCATACTGCCTGACTTCTCAAGGGATCAAATCCTCTATACAAATAAAACTGCAGCAAGTTTTGATCTCGCTGGTAGTTGGTAGTATCTCACTGGTAAGATACTGTCAGATTTAGAGTTAGTTTTAGACTTTATATATTTCAATTTCATCAAGGTGGAAAAATAGTGATAGAAATAGTTAAACTTTTCTGTTCGGTTCTGGTTTTAAAATAATGTCTAGCTAAAGGATTTGTTAAAATATAGAAGATTCAACACTGGATTAGAATTAAGAGGGGGGGAAATGAAAAACTGATTAACATACAATGACTGTAAAAAATGTGGGGAACATTCACAGTTATTAGATTAGATATTTAGGTTACTTTTAGGTAATAGAGTTGCCATCATAATTGTACAAGCAGTTTGTACTTTGATGGGAGACATTCGGGGCTCGTCACAAGACTAGTCATTAGTTCAGGAAGTCACAAAAAGCTACCTTGGCAGAAAGCAAACCATTTCCATATTTTTTTGCCAAGTAAATTAAATGAAGCTAGGCATATTGTTGCTAAGAATCAAGCCCAATTCAAATGACACTTTAGCTTTTTATTGAAGGGAAATGGAAATATGTTATTAAATATAGTACTAAAATATGCTACAGGTTCCCTGTGTGTGAAAACCCTACATATCCATCACAGGATTCCTTTTGAACCCGTTCCTGGTCATGAATGATGTACATAGATGATGCAGTAATTGCTGTAAAACCAGAAGCAAACTAAAGCGGAAAATTTTTTTTACCTTATTTCGGCTATAGCGAACAGTCCCCTTCCGTGTGTCCTCTGAAACCAGATCTGTGAATATCCAGCCAACCTTAAAAAGCAATACTTATTTATTTATTTATTTTTCTGTCTTATTTTATTTAAAATATTGCCCATTCTAGTTAGTACAGTATGGTCTGTTATATAAATTTCTTGGGGAATATATGCTTCACAGCTGTCCTAAAACAACAACAACAATAAAACCCCTAACATTGCAGAACTCATTTGAATACATTTTATAGTACCAGCTGGTAAGGTTTGCAATTTTAGGCTCCCTTATGAAAATATCTAAGGACTTAAACAGGGTTCCTACTTCTCACTCTTCTTGCAAAAAAAAGGGAGGAGGTATTTACTCTTCTGTGATTTACACTTTAAAATCAAGAGCAGTTCACAGAGCCGCTCTCAAGATCCATTTTTTATATTAGTTAATCTAAAAAGCAACATCAAATCTTTTCATTCAGAATATTTCTCTCTTAGCAGCTGAGCATCTTCAAGACTACCTGCATATGGAATCCGCCCAACAGGTGAAGATTTATGAGGGAAGGCATGTTATGAGTCCCACATTTGAGAGAATATTGCCATTAGAGCCCTCTGTTATGGCCTCCTCTTCTACAGCACATTATCCCTAGAGGTAAGGACAGTCCATCCCTATTGGTGCTTCAGGAAGTGGTTAAAAAAGCATTGTTCTTCTATGCCAGACTTCCAGAGTTCAATTCCCAGTAATAAAGGATGTGGCTAACTGATGAGAGCTAATAAGCTCGAAATAGATCTATCCTAGTCTTCCTTGAATTTATTTATGTGCTAGCACAAAAATATATAACACAATATAACAAAAAGACAGCATAAAAAGGACTGGCTTTCTAAACCTGATTATTCATGAGATTGGATTGAAGGATGGAAAAAGGAGACATTTGCCTTCTCCCATAAAAGAGGCCGTACCAGTGGTTGTAACATGATATATGTCTAGAAAGTCTAGAATGTAACAAAAAGTGTTTCTACTTGGAAACTGCAGACTTTGGTGATTCTACCTTTTCTTAAAGCTAATAAACCCTCTAAGTTTGTCATCAGCGGTATCTGGTTTCAAGATTTTTAAATGAGTTCCCCGATGCTTTCTCCATGTCTCAGTTGCAGAGTTTCCACCAAATCTTTAATCTGTACTGTTATCTTACTTGGAAGGGAAAAGGGAGTTGTAAGGAAAAAATGCCCTTCAGAATCTGTCAATGAAGACTCCTAAAATAAGAACAGCTATTTATAATTTAGCTTTTTGTTAAGCCATTTATGATATGTTGGTGTTCCCAAATCCATGTAAAGAACAATGTGTTCTTACCACTGATAAGTTGCTGAAAGCAATCACGAGTTACAAATGAGGACAACAGCTCTAAAAAAAATCATGTTACCCTCCATGATTTTGGCCTAATCACTATGCCATATAATCAAACTGAAGTAGTGACAAGTTGATAGGTTGTATCATATTCTGCATGTTCTCTGATTTAAATTGTCTATAGTCAATGCAAGAAAATCATATTATAAATTTGAAAATATGGTGCTTACGTAACAGCAGATGGGAAGAACTAGATCAGTGATGGTGAACCTATGGCACGCATGCCCTCTCTGTTGGCACATAAGCCAAGTTGCCCCAGCATCGCTCCAGAGCTCTGAGCATGCTCAGAAAGAGAGTAGCAATGCCAGGCAATGACATCACAAGCCACTATTCATTAGCTGCGACTCATCCAAACTCTCAGTGTCTAAAAGGTTAACCATCACTGAAGTAGATAATGGTCCTAAAAGTACTAAATAGTGATCCTAAAAGGATCAGTCAAACTATTACCCATCTAATACCATACTGATATCTTTCTTGACTATTGGGACTCCAAAGGTTTTTGGGAGTACGATTCTCAGCATTGACAGAAGAGAACATTTGTGGCTCACGGTTGAACTGTGGGATCCCTGGTGCTGTCTGAGTTTGGTAGTTTTCTTTCAGATGTTTCATTACCAAAGTAGATAGCTTCTAGTACTGATGGTGTTGCCTAGTTTGATAATGAAAAGTCTGCAAGTAAACCTCCAAGCTCAGAGAACACCAAGGACTCCATAATTCTTAATATATCAAAAACTGAGTTAGTTGAGGAAGGTCAGAATAGCTATTATCTCTCTATCTCTATCTTTCATCATGTCTCCATCTCTATTACTCCACCTCTATCTCTGCATCTCTTTCTCCATCATCATCATCATCATCATCATCATCATCATCATCAGCATCATCATCATCATCATCATCATCATCATCATC
>JANHFO010002324.1:248608-259810 GCA_032468095.1 Pareas carinatus | reverse complement strand
GAGTTTTTTATTTTATTCCCTCATTTCATATTATCTGTACACCACCCTGCGTCCTTCAGGAGAAGGGGCTGTATATAAATCCAATCAATCGATCAATCAATCAATCTTGATTGAATTCTTGTTGTGTATGTATGTACGTCTGAGCACTATCACTTAAGACAAATTCCTTCTGTGTTGTGACTCACATGGCGAAAATAAATTCTGATTCTCATTCTGAAAACAGGAAACAAACAGCAAACTGTGAGGAAGTTTGTGGAATAAGAAAATACAATGATATTTACAATTGCTGGTCTCTGCTTCTATAAATTTTCCCATCCTGTTTTATTAGGTACTGATCAATTTCATCTTCTACCACCTGGGGAACACCTAGTGGACGTGTTCCTTGAGAAATTGAGGTATCCATGTTCTCAGAGGAAGAGCCAGCTGTGCTTGATGGAAAAAGAAACAGCATATCTCCATGTCTGCAAAAACAAAAAACAAAAATATGAGAGGGAAAAGGGCAGAACTGTTACAGAATGATCAATTTCAGAATAATATTCAACAGCATCAAACTATTTTAATTTTGAAGTACTTAAAGGGATTTTAGGTGGACACTCTACAGGATGGCAATTGCACTGATTATAGATTTCATTTTACCATCTTTTCCATTTATAGAAAGGAGAGAGATTAAGCAGAAGCATTAAAATGGAGACAGTCTTCTCTGAACTCTCCTTTCTTCTTCCAAGCTGGCAGGGCCATCTTCCAAACTATTTTGGATGGTTCCTCAAGTTTCTGAAACAGCTTTTCAGGAAGCTACAGCCATAATCAGGAAACAATCTCCCCATTCTTACAATTGATTTTCCTGTGAGCAGAATTTAGATCAAAGGAAAACTGGATCTAACCCCAAAGTGTTCTGGGCCTACACTACAGTTATCCTATGATTATTTACTTGCAAGTAAGTTTTCCTGTGTTCAATTGAAGTTAGTATGACATAAATGCACAGAGGACCGCAGTTTAAAAACTTAACAGTTTTTACATCATTTCTTTTTATCACATGACAAATAATGTTGGCTCTTTTGAAGCTGCATTTTTCTGAGATGTCATTTCCCAAACAGCCATTTTTTAATAATGGTAGCAAAATGACTGCTACCTCCCCATCCTATTCAAGATAAGAACAGACCAAGGAAAGAATAAGTTCTAAGCAGCCTCAGATTTCTGCTTTTTTCCTCCTACAATTATTGGCAAGCTGCCAAACACTAGTAGACTAAGGATGATTCACAAGGGAAATGATGAGTAACCTATTCTCCCAAGGTTAGCTTTTTCTTCCGGGAACAGTAACATCAAGGGTTGACGGAGAAACCAATTAATTGCCTGCTCCAAATAAAAAGTACCTTCAAGGGAAATGGGGCAGTCTCCTCCTTTTATGTTTCACAGAAAAGAAAGTGAGATTTTGTCTCCTTGTTTCAACTGATGTTTTGGAATTAAACAGGTTATGCCATATTTTAATAGCTGTTATTTTAATTGCAGTAATGTATCATCAAAATTGAGTGAGCAGTATGTAAATGCATTAAATAATACGCACAGCATGTACAGGTAGTCCTCAAATCACATCTGCAATTGGAAAAGGAATTGCCATTGCTAAGTGATGCAGTTGTAAAATATATCATCTGACTGTATCACTTAGCAACCAGAAATGCTCCCAGTCTGGTTGTGGTCATAACCCAGAGGTGTGGGTCAGTAAGCAAGAAACAGAAGGAGTCTCAATTAAAGAGTGCAGAGGGGATGCAGGGAGTGGGAGAGTCCCTGAGAGGCTCAGCACAGGTCATGCACGACTGGAGGGAGTGGGTAAGTGTGAGCGCATGAAGGCCAGGGAAAGAGAACATAGGGTTCATGTGTATGTGAAGCTGCAGGGAGAATGAGGAAAGAGGGTGAGGGGTGCAATCACAGAGAGGACACTGAAAGACAACTTGGTGTACATGCGTGCATGTGTGCACAGGGGCATTTGAGAAAGGGCATGAGGGTGAGTGCATCCATGCAAGCACTGGGAGACTGAGGTAGAGGGGGTTGTGTGCATGCGAATGAAGGGGGGGGGAAGAGGGGTGTGCTGCATGCGAGTTAAAAAGACCAAGGGGTGTGTGTGTGTGGGGGGGAGAAACTTACTTGACTTTACTCATGTGAAGCCTGCAGGGAAGTTGACAAATGGTGATCATGTGACTGAGGGATGCTACAGTCGGTCATAAGTACAAGCTGGTTGCTAAGTGCTCAGATTTTGTTGCCATGACCAGAGTCAGAACTTTGAGGACCATTCAGTGCACTGTAACTTCAAATGGAGGCTGTAACTCAAAGACTACCTGTATTTACCTCAGATAGATTCTATAGGTCCTTTAATAACATACATGCAGCATATGTATTTATGATAAAGCCCCACCAAAGTCTTTTACGTTTCAGACTATAGAAAAGATGTGACTACTGCTAGTCTTTTTTCTATCACACTGGAAGGAATAAGGACGGTAAATATGATCCAATAGACATGCTCTTGCTGGAAAGAGAAGTAGACCCCACAATGACTATGCAGATATATTTTATTACCAGAGTATACCAGTATGTGAAAAGCAACATTATTCCAAAAGAAAGCATAAATTAATAGACTGCTCCCTGTTTATGACAATGACAAGAAAATAAGATATTTAATCTAAAGTAAAAATCAAGAAAAATCCTTTCTTTACCTGAAACATACAATAAATCAGACAAGAGGAAAGCAAATAATCACTTTTTGAGAGATGGGTGGCTGTATAAATTAATAGAAAAACTTACAGACAAATGCCATGTGTATGCTTATGTAACCTGCTTGAGTTTAAAACTGTCTTCTCTTCTACCAATACAGAGCTTGAAAAATTCCAACATTCTTAAACTTTTAAAGAACAGTTTACTTCCTGAGAAACAATTCATCCACCTAACCAAGCTGGCTTATTTGTGTTAAGTGAAATACAAATGCAGCTATCCTGAAAATATGGTGATTTTATTTTAGAGTCTAACCTGTTCTAGTTGGAATTACTTCAATGGATTTGTTTATTTGTTAAAATAAATCCAAGTAATCCACAGCATGTCTGGATACTTCAGACTTTGTAAGATGGCAAATAAATCAAATCTGTTTCAGCTGCACCAACAGAAATAAATAGGATCTCCGTGATGGAGTCATCTCCCTCCTGGTTCCTTCAAACAAAGAAGGTAAGACATGAACAACAAAATTCAAAGGTGTTTCTTGAAAGGAAGGTGAGATACTACCAGTGTGGTATGTCTCCTCCTAAAGAAGCCATCTCTTGATCCAGCCATGTTGGAAAACTACTGCTCATTCTCCAAATTCTCATTTTTGGAAAACACTATAGAAAATATCATCAGTTCAGAATTCAGTCTTCAGTCAAGAGTCAGACTTAGACATGGGATAGAAGCAATGCTGGCTGCTCTGCTGAAGACTTTCATTGAGACCTAGAAGCTGAATGTGCCTCTCTTGATCCATTTGAACCTCTTAGTGGTTTCTGAAATCATTAACTATAGTGGTTTACAAGACCATCGACAGGAGGTAGAAATTGGGGGTCTTATTTTGCAATGGCTCTTCTATTTACTGGTCAGGTCCAGTCAACAGTGGAACAGAAGGAGCAGTCAAATCTAGTGGCTGCTCCAGTACAGGTGCTACAAAGCCTGGCTCTTTTCGCATTAATTCTTAACATCTGCAGTAACTTTTTACTTACTAAGTCTATTTGCTGAGTCTGAGTCTGAGTCTGCCTACATATACTATTGGAACACATTTAGTTGATGAGAGAGGTCATCCATCTGTTTGGGATGAAATACCATCAATTCATGAATAGTAACTCAATTATGTATCTCTTTCCAACCTAAAGCCAAGAGGTTGTGAGGGTCTGGGTGGCTAGAAACAAGCCTAAATCCCAGCAATATGTTTTTACTCGTTAATGAGAAATACTTTGGACCCAAGATGACCCCACTACAATCTTTGGACAGGGTTGTCTGAAGCTTGTGGGTATTTGTGGACTCACTGCCCTTGCTGGAGCAGCAGACACTATTAACTAGGAGACATTGCCCAGCAGGGGCTGATGCATCAGTTGCGACCCTACTTGGACCTGGAAACCTAGTGAGAGTAACTCATGCTCCTTGGACATGTTGGGATTACATGTGTTCTAAAGGGGGCTGAGTTTGACAATTATTCAGAAGTTGATAGAGTGCAGCAACCAAAATAGAAATAGAGAATCAGTATGAATTAATTCTATTCTCTGCAGCATAGGTTGCTAATAGGTTTCTGAAACCAATTAAAATGCTGCTTTTAACCTATAAAGCTCTATGTGTGTTTGTTCCAGGGTACCTTAGAAATTATTTTCTCCAGACAGAATTTGCCTGGTTTCTGAACTCAAGGTGAGGGGATGTTCAAGGTCCCATCCTTATGAGAATACAAAGGGTCAAAGGGTGAAAAGAAAGGCTTTCTTTACATGGGCTCCAAATCCCGGAATACTTTGTCCTTTGAAATACATCTAGTACTTTGCCTAATATTCTTTTGCAAAGCAATGGGCATTTAGGGATTGATGGTGCTTACTTGTTTGATGATTGGGCAGCTCTGTGCATTATGAGCTTTTACTTTTCTGTTGTTAGTATTTTGATTGGATATATATTTTATAATGCAATGTTACAAATCATTTTAGCTAGATAGCATAACAATACATAAAAGAAATAGAACCTGGCAAATATTTAACAGATACACATATAAAGATGTCACACTACATTCTTTTGACTTGTCAAAACACTTCAAAAGTGGCCCAAATATTTTACTGAATACTCACTTGATCTTCAGTAAATTGAGGGACTTATTGGGAGAGGATGTGATCTCACCAGTCCTGTTTCTATTGATGTACACAGAAAATCCATTATTTCTGAAGCCAAATTCTTTTGCAACCTATACAAATAAATTAATTTGTTGATCAAAATCAAGATAAAAAGCATTCTGGCTGTAAATATTACAAAAGTATGAACATAATTTATGATACTTACATTATAACAGTTACTCAAAGAATTTACATTTGAATTATTTGTTCTCATTCAAATTAATGTTCTATAAGGATGGATTTTAGAAACTAATTGTTGATGTTGATGATTAACTATATTTAATCCATTGTGGAGGAAAACATATTGCTTCAACCAGATTAAGCAAATCACCAGTTGAAACTAGTAGAAAAGGGGAGCAAACAAACCTAACACCTTTCAACATTTTCTCTCTCTCTAGTCTAATAGAGAAGGAAAAATAGTAAAAACAGTCACTGGTTCACAATATATTCAAATACATGCAGTATAAAACCTCATTAAAGCTAATAAGGTATTTATAAATTGGACATTCAAATAAGTCACATTAAATTGAAATATGGTTATTAATACAAAGAAAATTTTTTAAAATTTGTTCTCTGCAGAAACTTGTCTGGCTCTTTTGCATAAATGTACTCTTATTTTAGAACTTAACAACTGCTAGAAAGCATGGCCAGTTTGAGAAAAATCTATGCTTGCCATAATCCTATTCGCACACAACAGGGTTGAAATCTTTGAACAGAACATGAGCACAGGACCCAACACCATGGGTTAGGGAAAGGGCCTTTTCTACATCAGAAGAACATGGGCTCTTCCTCATTGTATGCATTTTTCAAATTCTCAGGGGTCAGCTAAAAACTTCATGATTTTCCTATTGCTTCTGAACTTTAGTGTACAATCAGGAGGAACCTTGCTAGTAAAGCTGTACAAATAGTCCTCAACTTGCAAAGTTCATTTAATGACAGTTCAAACTTACAACAGCACTGAAAAGAGTGGCTTATGACCATTTTTCACACTGTAGCATCTTCATGATGACATAATCAAAATTCAAACGCTTGGCAACTGGTTCATATTTATGATGGCTGCAGTGTCCCAAGATCATGTGATTACCTTTTGCAAATTTCTGATAAGCAACGTCAATAGGAAAACCAGAGTCACTTAACACAGGGGGTTTCAAACTTTTTCGAGCTGTGGACCCCAAAACATGACATTGCTAAATGGAGGACTACATTCCCACAAATTCAACTAATTACTAATCGACAATTCATATATATTACTTTTTACAATTTTTTCTTGATCTGACTGAGGACCCCTGGCAACTTGCCACGGACCCCAAAGGGTCCCTGGACCACACTTTGAAAACCTCTGACTTAACCACCATGTTACTAACTTTACAACTGCAGTGATTCACTTAACAAGTGTGGGAAGAAAGGTCGTAAAATGGGGCAAAATGCACTTAACAAATGTCTCACTTAGCAACAGAAATGTTGGGCTAAATTGTGTTTGTAAGTCACGGACTACATTCATTTCATTTTTAAGTTATAACTACACCATGATTTAAAGCTATTTATTTTATTGAAATGAACATAGGCCTTACTTTGAAAGTAGTGCTTAAAAGTTATGTATGTTTAAAAGTACAAGTACTTTTTCAATAAAAATTTTTGGTGTATCCTGCATTGGTTATTTACATTCTTAAACAAGCTGTCAATGTTTTTATTTTTAGTATTTATTGTTTGCTTGCACAGCCTGATTGTTTTTACCCAGTTTGCTGATTTAATATGATAAAACCATCAATGCATAATGTGACAAGGGCTATGTGCTTCAGCCATTTTTCAGAGAGCCTATTTTCAGCTCTGAGTGAGTAACTGGTCTACAGACACCCAGTATGCTTCTGTGCCTAAGGAAGGATTTGAACCAGAGTCTCACTGCACCAAATTCAGTACCTTAACCAGTTATATGACACTGGCTCTCACTACATAGTCAATAATTACAATAAGGATAATACATAGGTCTATCTGTACATTCCTCAGAATTAGGAATTAAATTCTGCAGAATGTAATATGGGGGTTTTAAATGACAGTTATAGAATGTTAAAGGTATAAACTAACATGGCAATTCTGAACTGCAATAATCGTTTCTTATTTTGCTCACCTTACCTGGAGTAATCCTACTGGTCTCTCAACATGGAGACCAACTTTTTTGTTTTGCAACTTCTGAGTGGCAGATCTTTTCTCATCAGACATTTTAAAGCAATCTTTTAACAGAAATACATTGCAACGTGTCAAGACAAGTTCAAAATAGAGCCCAACACCAGATTCTCTAAACATTCATAATACAATTTAACACTGCATTCAGATGTAGACTCCATAATGTGACCCCTCCCCAACATATTGTTTTGGAATTTTATCTGATAAAGTTTTTGAGAGAGATACGCACTATTTGATTTGGCCTAATAAAGATAGTCTCAATAGAGATCCTGGAATTCCTTTGCTCTCTTTGAATTCATGTAAACCTTCAGTGAAAATTCAAACACAGATGTTAATTCTGGATTACCAAAAGTTTGTGTGTAATAACTAAACAGTATAGAGGCATGGGCTGGCTTATTCAACCAATGTGGGATGAACTTCTACTACTATCTTAGGAAAGCCCTAAGAATATACCAAAACAGAATACCTTTTTCAGAAATGTTGCAGCAGTTTCTCGTTTTGTTGCAGTAATACGTTTCACACCTTCTGGTGACTGGACACGGATTATCTATATGGAATTGTAGAGATTTGGGAAAAGGTTAAACAAAAAGAACTTAAAAATATCATTCATGAAATGTTTATGATTAAGGCAAAAAAGATGATATATGGAACTCTGACTCTAGAATTCGTGAGAGATGCAACATTTTGTGAATTTTATCTTTAATTTATAAAAATTAGTTTGTCAAAAATATATAGCTAGCAGAGGTAATGAAATTAATAGTAAAGTACAGACCATTTTCACATCACAACAGAAAAACATAGAATGAATTTTAAGCTTTTAGGTTACAAACTGTAGAGGTTTAATTCAGGCCTATAAAGAAAATTCACAAACTTTCAGACTGTTAAAAAATTACATCATGTTGCATCATTAATTGCTAGCATGCTTCATTTTAAAATTGTCATCCATCTTCATTAAAATGAAGAGACACATCAATCCTGTGGGATACACAGGGATACAGTAAGAATAGCAGCTTAGCTCTGATAAGAGGCTAACTTGTTTTTGTGCAGCATTTAGTACTAAACACATTATATCATCTTGTGGACTTTTAAAAGATAGACAAGCAGCATTAATGCACACAACCCTATATCATTTGCTATGCCACTGCTCAGAGTTCAAATGTGTACTTGAAGGATGATGCAATTTAAGCGCAGATTTTACAGATTAATTGGTGCTAACTTCACCGCAATGTAAGAATTAAACATGGTGGAAATTCACACAATGTCCTATAAAATATTTGAAACACTTTTTTAACATGGTAGTTTTCTAACACTTGCTACCAGAAAAATGTAATAATGTAAAGAAGCAATTCTATATGGCTTCCTTGATCATTCTATTACAGTAAGCTTAGGTATTTTCAGACACTATGAATTGGATCGGACTACATTGGGGCATAGCACCATTGTTAAGCAATTTTGTCTTTAAAAGGTAAAGATGCTCTTGTGTTGAGCTCAACTTCTTTGCCTCAAAATGCTGATTCCATAATTCCACCTAGGATTCCACCTGGAGACACAGCTAAATGACTAATCCTAGGACTATGCCAAACCATTAATTATCTCTTTGAACAATGTCCAAATCTTAAAATCTCTTTAAAACTGAATAATGTATGTCCATGCAGATGCACACACCCACTTTCTATTGACTACATATTTCAAGAGGAAACTGTATTTTTTAAAATAGGAACATTTAAAAGTTTGGTGTATTAATTAAAAAAAACTTTAAAGAAAAGCTGATGTGGATGTGCATGCAGATAATTACCAACTGGTGCCTTAGGAAATATTCCAAAGAACAGATACTGCTATCCATGAAACCCAACAAATGTCATTTATAAACTTGGATTTTGCAACAGTGATATTTTGGGAATGTAGCAAGCAGTAAAATTACTTTCTTTCAATTTGAAGGAAAATAGCAAATAATATTTATTTCAAAACTGCATAATCTCCCATAGCTTTACTTTGAAATGTCCATTACACATTTACGTAATAATACATACCAAAGTTATTGGCAATTTAAAACAAATCATATTATTAACTACATAAAACTGAAATTTTAGTATAAACTTGAATAAAGAAATCAGATATAATTTGAATTGATGTATAAGTGACTTAAAAGATATCACATAGACACCTTATTTTAAAAGCAAACTAAAGATTCTGTAAAGCACCAGATCAACACACTGATTCAAGCCAATTAAAAGCAGATTTTAAATCAAACTGATTCATGTTATAGTCCAGTGATGGCGAACCTTTTAGAGACCGAGTGCCCAAACTGCAACCCAAAAGCTATTTGTGTATCGCAAAGTGCCAACATGGCTGCATGCACCCCCCACAGCCATCGGCAATCCCCTCCTGAGGCCTCTGGCGACTCTCCCGCAGCCCCCCCAGTTTTTAAGGGCAGTCATTCTGCGGCTCTTCCGGTGGCCTACCTTAGCTTCTGTGTCCTGCTGCAAGCTATGCTCCCCTCCAGGTCCTCTCCTCTCTCACCTTTGGCACAGACTCCATGCCGTATTTGAGCCACCCGCCTTACCCCAGAAAGAGGAGGGAGGAAGCACTCTGATTGGACTGCTGGGCAGAGGGATGGGCAAAGTGGAGAGTGGGAGGAGAGAAGGGAACACTGCATTTTCCTGGCTTGCTAATAATGTTTTTTTTTACTTTGCTGGGGAGATGGCACGTGTGCCAACAGAGAGGGTTCTGAGTGCCGCCTCTGGCACGTGTGCCATATGTTCGCCATCACTGTTACAGTCTAACTTTTGAGATGGAAGGCTCCAGATTACCTACCCAAATTGGTGAAGTTGCCTGCAATTTGCTATAAATAAAACTAATGTGACCCACATACAATGTATCTAATACTAATGACAAAAGATATGATATTGACAATCCATTAATATAAAACGAGGCAAATTGACCTAACTTTATTAAAACTTGTGCTGTCCAATTTTATGAAATATTATACAAACTTAGATGCCAAAAGAGAATTTTAATTCGGGTTGGCCATGCTATTCATAACATATTTTTCTATCTATTTATTAAAATAAAATCTGATAGAAAAAAAGATGGAAGTGTAACATGCTTTTAACAGTAGGACCTGCTTATTCTTCAGTATGTCTTAACTAAACTTTCTCACTGATCATAAGGGACAGGGAAGAGTTTTTGCCAATTCAGGTAAGAAAAGTATCGTAGATACTTCTAAAATGCTGTTAACATAAAACAAGTATTGAAGCACTTCTAGCATAGTCAAAGCTTCACTTATTTACTGAGTAGTTTCCTACTGTCTTAAAACCCAAACAAGTAACCCACAGGGATACACACATGATTTACGTGACACTGTCTGGCATGCAAACTAATACAATACTTAAGGGAATGTGAGCAGGAAGTCATATATCCTATGGAGGTAGCTATCTTAATTCATTGCAGGTAACGTTGATATTGAATTTAGATCCCAAATAATTAGAGACTAAAAGCAAACAATTCAGGTAGAGTTACAGAAACTTGGTCAGCTTTTCCAAGTTGTTGTTGCCTTCTAGATGTATCAGACTACAACTCCTATAAACATAATATCTAGGGATTATAGGAGAGGTAGTGCAATATTTCAAGAGAAAAATCTTCAGCAATTGATTACTATGTGTATCATGCATTTGTACCCAATTACCAGCTTTTAATTTTCAAACTCCTTGCATATGTTAATCCAATTTACAGGACATATATATCCATGCTTTTTTTTTAATGAGGCACCTGTTTTTTTTTCTGAGTGCAGAAGGGAGTAAACTACTCCCTCTGCCTTTCAGCCTCAGACTGGTGGCTTTAGCAGACCTGTCCCTAGGCAACACACTTTTTTTTTAAATAAAAGGGCCAGCTTGTAAAACTTCTTGCTGTTATAAAATATATACCCATATATATATCCATGCTAATAACCTCTATTAATTTCCTTAGCAGAACGTGGGCCATGTCGCTTTTGAAAATTGTTCATTTCTGGACAAGTCACACTACTTTTTTGGGAGGGGGGGGGAGAGGAAAAAAATATTACAAAACTGGCTCAGAGCTGTTGATGGTGCTGAGTTTTGTTCCCTCTGGAAAGAAAGCGATTATTTTGAAATATAAATGAATTCTCCCCCCCCAA
>JANHFO010002324.1:83965-95452 GCA_032468095.1 Pareas carinatus | reverse complement strand
GAATAGAATAGAATAGAATAGAATAGAATAGAATAACAGAGTTGGAAGGGACCTTGGAGATCTTCTAGTCCAACCCCCTGCTCAGGCAGGAAACCCTATACTATTACAGACAAATAGTTGTCCACTACTGATTTATAATGTCATCATCCAAGGATCGCTGTGCGAATATATGAATAAAGTAATATATCACAACAATGACTGACTGACTGACATTATATAGCTAGTCCTCGACTTTAAACTATTCATTTAGTGACCATTAGTTTTCACACTTAACAACTGCTACAGGATTCCCACGATCACATGATCAAAATTCAGGTGCTTAACACCTGATATGTATTTATGACCGACCTGGGAACATGGTGACCACTATTTGTAATCTTCCCAGCTAGCTTCTGACAAGCAGGTCAATGGGAGAAGTCAGATTTGTTTAACAACCACACGGTTCATGTTAGTACTGCAGTGATTCACATAACAACTGTGGCAAAAGGTTGTAAAATGGGGCAAATCTCATTTAACAACTGTTTTGTTAGCAACAGAAATTTTGAGCCCAACATTTCCGTTGCTAAGCAAAACAGTTGGTCACTAGAACAGTTAAATGAATTTTGTCTCATTTTATGACTTTTCTTGTCACAGTTGTTAAGGGAATCATTGCAGTTGTAAAGTTAGTAACATGGTTGTTAAGTGAATCTGGCCTCCACATTGATTTTACTTGTCAGAAGGTTGTAAAAAATTATCACAGACTCTGGGACACCGCAACCGTCATAAATATGAATGAGTTCCCAAGCATCTGAATTTTGATCATGTGATCATGGGAATGCTGAAAAATGGTCGTGTCACTTTTTTCAGTGCTGTTGTAACTTCAAACAGTCACTAAACTGTTGTAAGTTAAGGACTATCTATACTGAGAGAAAGGCCTAAATCTGCCTTGTAGGAACACAGCCAGAATCAGGACTCACTGCAAGTTTAAAGATTTGAGATTGTTACTCCTTTCTAAGTAACCTTATTGGCCACTTAATGTAAGAATACTTGGATTAGAAACAAATAATGCAAACAAGGAAGTTGAGGGCATGGGAGGCCACAACCTTAGCTTCCATGGGTGAACTGGTAGCTCCTGTCCTATAACACATTGTTTCTCAGAATCTTACAAGTACAAAATGTCTGAAGACTCCCCAGCAAGTAGTTGAGAAACTGTAATAGTGGGAAAACAAAATGGCAACATTTCAAGTACTATAAAGAGCCATTTGTTCATTAGGAATAATCTTATGCATGTTTTTCCTTTGAGGCGCTGTTTCTCAAACTTTCTTCAGTTGAAAACTACTGAATAAACATTTGGAAATGCAGAGAACATCCAGGGCAGCCAAGAGTCTCTTCTCTATTTTTTTTTATCTTAAGAGCATGGGAATTCACACTTTTTGGCGAATAAGATGATTATGATGGCATTTATGTACTGTATACATTCACACTTCCTCTAATTTAAAGGCTTTTAAAAATAAATTTTGTACGCAAAATGTACGCAAAAAATAAGTTTTGTATTATTATTTAGAATTTGAATTATTTTAATTACCTCTTGGCATAACAACCATATATATGTTTAGTGCAAATTTATTGGTCATGAATGTTATTCAATAAAATCTCTTGAGTGATAAATAAGGAGCCAGCAGTAGATGGATCTCCAGTTCAGTGAAGTTTCCATTCATTGTATTTTATATTTGTACTTTTTTATGATTGTGGAATCAGGATGCTATGGAGAAGTGCATAAAAACATTCCTCTGAAGACCGTATGGTGGATAATAGTTCTACCAGAGAATCACTGCTCATGTGGCACATTTGGAATTCTGATTTCTCCCTCAAGTTGAGATAGGTTGGACAGAGATCTGTTTAGTCTAAAGACGACATGAGTTTCCATGACTGAATCTAAGTCTCCCTATTGTAAGCCAACGGGAGACCTCTCAATTTATGCTAATTCAGAGGAAAAAAATTTAGAGCAAGAAATAGATACCTGAGGAGGCAACATGACTTAACATGTGACAGATGAGGGTGGTGTGACATAATCTAAGGAGATTCCTGTTCCACCGCAGAGATGATTACAACTGCCATACTAATAATGAGATTGTACTCAATGATGCTCTGCATTGTGGTGAGATGTTCTCATTGTAACACACAGCGGACATAGGCACAGTCATCCATTAGTTGGGCTGATCCTCTTTCAAAGCCAAATCTCTGGGCACAAGAAACCAGCTGAAAAGATCCAGATGCTCCCAGTGGCCAGAATAGTCCGTGAGGGCTATGCCGGGGGTCCAGGAAAGAAGGAGGCTGGCCATTAGGAATTAGGATGGTGCCATACTTTGGAGGAACATCTGATCTCATGATAGATAGACTAGCCATGAGTTGTGGCAGGCTGCATCCACAGCTAAGGAGGGGGAAAAGTTGAGGACATAAGGTTGCTTCAGATATGAGCTGAGGATCAGATGAAGGCAACATTGTAAGAAAAAATTTGTTGCAGCAGCCTTTTGTGTCATTGAATACAAGTATGGAAAGAGATGAGAGTTAGAGTGGTGTAGTTATTCATTTGTAGTAGCATTAGTATTAGACCCCTTTTCTTATAAAGGGAGCCTCAGCTATTTGCAGTACTCAAAGGACTAATAGAGATCAGATGTCTGGTATAGCTCACAATTATGAATAGGTGGAGAGAAGGAGGAAATCAAGGAGGTGTGTAACATCAAGGGACTAAAGAAGGCCATATTTCTACCATTTCTTAACTATGAATAGAGTTATCACTTTTTTAAATTGCAGAAAGTCTGGTGCCTTTTAGAATTGAGTGTCAACAAATATTACTTTCTTGATCACTATTATCACGATTTAGGCCCTCACTTGGTGAATATATGTGCTTATTTTAAAAGTATAAGAGCTTTGCCATTGCAAAATATGCACATAGATATATGAAAATACACCTGGAGCATGAAGGGAACAAGGATATTGACATGATCAGCTATCAAATGAGTTAATTCAGAATGGAGGAATGGACAGATGGCTCAGATGCTTTAATAAGATATGGTGGTGGAACTTTTAAAAAAACTACAGTATAGAAAAAGATACTGTCTCTCCTCAAGTACTGTTGATACTGTGATAAGACAGTCCTGTGAATGGATATGAAATGAATTAGCACATTGGGAAAAGGAGAAGATAATTACTATCTCCTCAACTTCTCATTTTCTGTAGTCAAAAACACATTTTTTTTAGCCCTCCTTCTTGAAAGAAAGTATCTGTAATGCTGAAAAGAAAACCTATCTACTGAGAACCATAATCATTTACCAGGACTTTACATGTCAATCTTTCAGGGTAACATTTATAAAGCAACAGATGGACACCATATAGATTGCCAAGCGGCTCCTCTCCCCATTGCCCCTGCCATTTGATCCTGGAGAAAAGGAGAGATTATCTTTCTCTTCTCATTTTCTGAAGCTGTGCTCTCTTTAAAGGAACTTAAATACAGTGATAACTAATGCCAGGAGAATAATGCAAGAATAATAACAAATACAAACATTTTTCTAACACTCATTGGGAGAAAGATTCACCAGCTTCACATCTCAGCTAGCAGAATCCAAGATAAATTTAGGGGATGAGGGAAGAGGGAAAAATAGGCAACTGGCACCCATTCTGCCTTTCAAAAGCTGTTATTCTACCTCAGTGGTTCCCAACCTTTTCTATACCCCACACTCCTAGAATGTTTCTGATATATTCTTGCACCCATTACGAAAGTAATACCTGGTTTGAATTATGCATATACACTATAATTTTGAAACTTCTAAACCCAAGTTTCCACCCTTCCTGGTATATCGTCTCACACCCCCAGTTCTACCTGTTGGGAGAGCTGATCCTGAGATGAATAATACGATATACAATTGGTGGGAATCAGTAAGGGGACAATTCAAATTCAAATGATGGCTTATAATTACAGTTTGGAGGGCAAGCCCAAATTGGAGACTTCTAGTTTGGATGTGATAGCAAATTACAGTTTGCCACAAGCCAAGAAGTACATAATGAAGCAGAGAAGAGGAAACATTAGTCATTAAGTGCTAACTAATTCCTGGGTTTATGTATTACTTTAAACCAATTATGAGATTTGTATGGTTTTAGCTGAGAATGCTGTGTGAATGCAAGACTATGGTTTGCAAGCCATGATTTATGACTCTTTGCTCTGGTGAACAGAAGGTTTGCTAGAGGAACTGTAATCACATTGTGACTCATATTCATACCCACCCCCACCCCAATTCAGAAGAGCTAGAAGAGAGCTTATTTTCCTATGTTGGATTTGGGTTTTATGGGTTGCATATTTATGTGGATGCTTTCTGACCAATTGACAACTAATTATTTTTATTTTTTGTTCCTTTCATTTTCTTAATTACAATGTGTTTCCACGATAAAGACACTTAAAGCTAAGTTTGCTAGTTCCCATTAAGAATAAATGGAGGAGAAAGGAATACAAACGTTATTACTTTTATTGAGTGTACTTTTTATGTAGAAAAAAAACAAGAGAAATTAAAGCATCAAAGAAAATGAAAGCTTCACACAGCCATGACAACATTTACTTCTAGTCTTCTTCCCTTTCGTCCTGTGGGAGAGGGAAAAAAGTATGATTTCTCCCTCCTAGATTTTTACTAATCATAATGACCTGTTAAAATCAGTTCTTCAAGGAAATGCCATGTTTTGAGTTCTAGATTAGTTATGAACTTTTCTGAATTTTCTATCATAAAAAACTCACTACATATGGAAAATTAGAAGCTAGAAATGTTTTTATCATCTTTTAAGCGAGGGTTTCCAAATACAATTGTTTTAAAATGTGAGCAGCAACACATTGAAAAATGGAATCCTTGCAGTCTTATGTAATACTCTCTGATGTTCTATAAATGGATCCACCTGACTTAGCTGAATGTCACACTTAAATGATCACTGGGGCTATATTAACAGGCAGAATGGAGACGATACTCAGTAAACGTAATCCTTGACTTACAACCATTCATTTAGTAACTGTTTGAAGTTACAACAGCACTGAAAATAAGTGACCCATGACTGTTTTCACATCACCATTGCAGCATCCCCATGGTCACGTGATCAAAACTTGGGTGCTTAGCAACTGGGATGTATTTATGACGGTTGCACTGGGCCAGGGTTACGTGATCCCCATTTGTAACCTTCGCAACTGGCAAATTCAATGGGAGAAATTCGATTCACTTAAGGGCCAAAAGATTCACTTAATAACTTCAGTGTTTCACTTAACAACTGTCATGGTGTTCTATAATTGCCAGATGACCTGTCCATTCTGTTCTATGTGTTTCTATTTTAAATAGAAGTGTTTTGATTAGAACTACGCTCTCGGTTTCATTCTATGAATATGCTGAGCAGAGGCAAGCGCTATAAGTCATTGGTCAACTTCAAAGGGGATTTATGGATTTTAATCTATTCCCCAACAACAACTGTGGCAAGAAAGGCTGTAAAGTGGAGTAAAACTCACTTAACAACTGCCTTGCTTAGCAACATACATTTCAGGCTCAATTATGGTCGTAAGTCAAGGACTACCTGTAAGGCAATTCATACCAAACATCCAGTAAGGAGAGAACAAGAGGGCATTCTCATCTAATGCAGCAGTTAAGACATTGGGTCTGAACTGCATATACACAAATTCATACATGTAGTATGTGCATCTATCTACATATGTAGGCGTATAAGCTTGTATATACCCATGTGCATGGACAAGCACATCAATTTTGTAAAAGTAATTGGCACTATTTTTCTCCTGTGTTCTAGATATCCACCGACTGATACGAATCTGTATCCTAATCAGTGTGATACATAGTATATTGGTTCTATTTGAAACAGTTTCTACTATTTGGTTAGTTGGCCGATCTTCTAAAGACTGTAGCTATTCTTGAGCATTCTGGAGATTTGAAACATAATCTGCCTCAATTTAGTGACTTTCAGAAGTTTGGGAGTGATTTCCAGCGAGGGTAGACTGAATTGACCAAGATTGTGATTGCTCAGGTCTTAATACATTTGAGGTTATCAATTATTGGAAGATTGATTTCCCCCCAAAATATCTAGATGTGGAAACGGATACTAACCTTAGGAAGAATTATTTCATTGTCATCGTCTTCAAACTCCCGCTCCTAAAACATTAAGAACTTTCAATACTTGAAGTAACATGAAACTGCTCCATACAATTTTCTTCATATACAGTACTGTGTTACCTCTGAGTTCCCTGGAACCTAATTGCCTACAGGGATACCTTCACCCACATGAACTTGCCCAAATTTAAGACTTTTAAGACTGCAGTTCCTGCTCTTTGATCTCCAATTAAATTAGACCTGTTTGGTGAGACCTAAAGAACCCATATTATCCATATTGCAGAACTAACTCTTGGGGAAATCCAGCCAATCCATTATTTTGTGCTTTTAAGCAGGCATGGATTTAAATAAACTCTAGAAGACTTTTTAATTGAATATGCCAAGCATAATCAAATGAACAAATAAATAATTGAATATAAAGTATTGCCAGTTTTGTTGAGAGCAGAGATGAAGTTTGAGCTGATACACATTGATGCTTTTTAAAACTATAAATCCTTTGACACTGAGGAGCCATCTTCTCTCGTGTGAACAATTGCCAAAGTCATTATTGTAAGCCATTTATTTTTGGAGCATAGGAGGGTAGCTACTGGAAACCTGGTATTTTTTTGTGGGTGCATCCTGATTTTAAAATTCCATCTAAAAGGAGACTTGTTTGATGGTATCATGCTATATTTTGCTAACGGACAGAATAAATTCTGTCTTCTGAGCTTTAAAGTGATTAGTTATGTGATCTTAATTTAATAACAACAACAACAACAACAACAACAACAATAATATATGTATAGGTCCAGGTGTGTTCAGGTCTTTTCCCGTGTAGAGTTGAAAGTCTCTTGGCGATGTTTCGTCAAGGTCTCACTTGCCAACTTCAGGCTGGTGCTTTTGGCTTCTTGCTAGTGATTCTTGCTAGCCAAAAGCACCAGCCTGAAGATGGCAAGTGAGACCTTGCTGAAACGTTGCTAAAATATTCTCAATCTTACATGGGAGAAGACCCGAACACACCTAGACCTACATACCTGTACCCGTGAAAATCTACGAAAATACACACACACACACACACACACATCTTCCTATGACTTTGGCAAGTTCACAGCAATCAAACAAAGAAAATTAAAAAAAGAAAAGATGGCAACTGTGATGAAGCAATAGATTACATAGATTATATCTCTCCCACTGTTCTTGCTGTTGGTTTGATTTCTGTTCTATTATTAATTTTAGATTGTTACACAAATCTGTAGAAAGTTTTTTGATTTTTTGATTTTTGTTACTTATTTTAACTTTTTAATTTTCATACTGCTGCTCGCTACTAGACTTCTCTGTCTCTTTGTGCCCAAGTTGTTATTTTTATTATTGCTTTAACCATTTATTATTTAATGGGCGAAATAAGTGGAAATCCTTGAAGGCTGGATATGAATCTTTCATAGGAAAGAATGACCCCCTAGAAAATACCAACACTCTAGGCTGCAATTCTGCAATCTTGATGCAGAGGACACGCTCTAACACAATCTACTGATAGTCCTTGACTTACAATCATAATTGAGCCTGGAATTAGGGTTATAAATTGTGCTGGTCATCAGGTCAGCATGTGATTGACATAATTTTTGAAAGGTCATTAAGTAAAACACCGTGGTTGTTAAGCAAATGCCACAGTCATTAAGCACACATTGTAATGTGCATTTTTTTTGTCAGAAACTGGAAGTAAATGCTGATTTTTGGTCAAAAAACCCCGCACATTGTAAATTGTGGTCACATGATTGTTGGATGCTGCAAATGGCCATAAATGCCCCATTTATGGTTGCTGAGTGCCCAAAATGCAATCACATAATAGTGCGGGAACTTTGAATCTGAGTTGTAAGAAGCTTATTTTGGGAGTGCATTGTAACTTCAAATGGTTACTAAGCAACCGGTCATAAGTCGAGGACTACCTGTATACAAATTCTCATCTTTCCTCAAGAAAATAACTAAGTAGTCATTCTAACTATGACTGTTTATCTTTAGAGTGCTACCTCTTACTTTGCAAACATGCTTGAATCTTAGATTAGTAATCTAGAGTATTGGAAAACTGTCTTTTCAATCTTCATTCTGAGATGGAATTAAATACGTTATAAGTACCACCCACCAAATATTTTTAAGACTCACCATCCTTTCTTGGTGTTTTGTTTTGTACCCATTACTTCTCCCACTCAGGAAAGCCTCCTTTCCCCACATCCCACCAAGCTTCCTGTTACTAGTCGCACAGTTACCTGTTCCACTTTTAATTTGGCCTGAGCTCGCTCCCGGCGCCGAAGTTCTCCTTCAATTACATCAAAGAACTCTTTACGCACTCGTTTCAGAACTTCCTGAGGCCTTTCTTCGTCACCCTCTTCTTTGACCTCTTCATCCTTGCCTTCCAGCTTGGTTTTCTCCTTGAGACGCATTTCACGGTGGCGTGCCTCCAGAATCTTCTCTCGCTTCGTCTCCCGCTCAAACATCTGAGTTGTACATTAAGTGTTACAGGTGAAAAGCATCCAGCTAAGTTCTGTCCGTAGTTATTGCAGTAGCATCACTCTTATTCTACAGGGTACCAACAACAGCTAGACGGTGGGAAAATTGCCTGTCCCAATAATAGTTTACTGAATGTTTGTATTCCACCAACAGAAGCACTCTACTGATGGAAGGGATCTACTGCTCACTTACTCTCTCAGAAAGCAATAATTTGATGAAACACTATTGCTTGTATACAGTGGCTTAGCTCTTTTGAAGGGACAGTATTAACAGGCTACCTTGCCGGTTTACATCAATGAAAGTAAAGGCTTACTGAGGCTGAACTTGATACCCGATGGCAAGATGGGAGCAAGATGCAATGTTTGTTTCTCTTCCAAATATTAATCAGGTCTGACTCTGCTTAGCTTTCCCCCCCAGATCCAGTCCAGATTGACTAGAGATTGTCATATGTTGTGTTATTTATGCTAGCAATAATACTTTAAAAAAGGGATATAGGGAATGAAGATGGAAAATGGGAATTCAACCCAGAGAAAGAACAATCTCACCTCAGTTCTCAGAGGAGGTTTACTTTACCTGGAACTGAGCCCACTTGTGAGAGTCAGGAGATACTCACTGCTGAGGCCAGGTTCTTCTCATTCCGTTGCAAAGTACAGAGGCCAGAAGAAAATTCCAAGAGGGTTACTGTGCCCAGCTTAGAACCACAGCCAATAAAACGTCCATTATCTTGCAAACGCAGACTGAAGAGAGGCTCATCACAAACCTGGTGGGGGAAGATCCATTCAGAAGCAACAACAACATACACACATATATCCATGTCAACTCTTTCGCATTTTTAGCCTATAGACTTAGTATAAAATATATGTAATCTTCATAGAAGGAGCCATTTAGGCCATGGATACCAATTTCCTACTCAGTGAAGGGATCCTAATTAAAGTTAGCCAGTATGCATTTGGAGATAACCAGCAAGGGATAATTCACCACTTTCTTAGTTAAGCGATTTGACATTCAGCTAGAATGTGACTTTCTGTTAACCTTAGACTTTTGTGCACTGAGTACTAGAATGCAACTACAACCTGTTTTGAAGATCTTGGATCTGATTCTAATTCAATTGTTCAACAAAAGGGACGTGCCTCCCCATATCTTTCTTATATTAAATTGATTTTTGTATTGTCTCTCAATAGTAAAAAAGGATGGCATATACAGTTAATAAATAAAAATAAGGGGGGAAATCACAGATTTGTAAATTGGCAATTCTATTTCAGCAGTGTCTATTATTCTTTGCAAACAGTCTCACACAGAAACTTTAAAACACACACACCCTTACTGAAATACGGATTGGGGCTAGTTTTAGCTATGATGATGCACATTGGACTGCAAAATTTCTAGGATTCAATCCTGGTCAGTCACTGGAACCCAACGTTTAGTCTTCCAAGCTTTTGGACTTATGCTGAAGCCATTCTCAGCAAGAAGCTCAGAAGACTAAACCTTGGGTCCTGGTGACTGACCAGATTGGATCCTGCAACATCATCCTGGGACACGTATATTTGCCTTCATTTGTGCAATATTTTTCCTCAATGAGGAAGTGACAAATTGTGTGACTGACATGTCAGTATAGCAAAACAATTTTAGCCCCTACAGAGCCAGCGGAATGACCTCAGTGTTATGAGTTGATACAAACATCAAACCAAAGAAATCTTGTAATTAATGCAACTTGAGAGAGAAGAGAGAAGATTGGGATGCAGAAACTCATAGGGCAAGGCATGCATGGTTTTCCATTTCTCCAAGTTACCTTCAGGTGGAGTGTGGGATCATTTTGTTTGAAAAGAAAGTCCCAAACATCAAGGGTCCCATCCATCTTAGTAGTGAAGAAAACAGCTGGTCGAGTTGTGCTCCAACACCCATCTGTGAGATAAGCCATATGGTACCTGCCGAAAATATATTATTATTTTTTTCTGTCCTCGTTTCCTTGTGAAGATCCTATTTTAAAAGATGCCCTAGAAATACTCTAAATAAATAAATATCTGTTCTCTTCTATTGTAAAGGTTTCATTTAAAATAGCTGCAAATTACAAGTCCTTTTGTACAAATTTTCATGAAATAGTATATTTATGTTCATCCACTGAAAAGCCACCCTCCATTATTCAGGTAAAAAGTCACCCTCTATTATTCAGGAGCTGTGGTGTACACTGTTAACAGTTTCACAATCACAGTCCTTTTGATCACAAATCTTAGCCTTCTAAATTTGAAAATCTCAAGATTCTAGAAGTTCATATTCCTAACAATTTAGGGACAGAAAGTGTATTCATAAAGTAAACAATAGATTAATGGATTGGTAATTTTTAAAAAATTGAGGGCCAGCTTGATATATTGGTTGAGACATTAGGCTAAAAATTGAGAGACTCTTGAGTTCTAGTCCTGCCTTAGGCACAAGGCCAGCTAGGTGACCTTGGGTGAGCCACCCTCTTCCAGCCCTAAGAAGGAGGCAATTGCAAACTATTTCTGAAAAATCTTGCCAAGAAAACTGCAGTGTCTTGTCTAGGGAGTTTTTGAGAATTGGACATGATTGAATAGAAAAACAAACAAACAAAAAGGTTTAAAATTCATTACCAATTATTTCTAGTCTTCTGGATACTCTCATTCACTTAAGCACATAAAGCTCTAGGATTCATATGGTTTAATAATGGTCAGTGATATCTGTCATTGGTTCTCAAAAAGAGACAACCTGCTAACATTTCAATTCCCAGAGAATTCCACCGTCTAAGCTTGAAATATCTGCATATACCAAATACTTTCACAGACAGTTCTTTATTTTCAATATTTATAGCATTCCCTAATCTTAAGAGATCCTGGGTAAGTAATAGCAAGATAAAATATACAATGTAAAA
>JANHFO010002324.1:72738-83865 GCA_032468095.1 Pareas carinatus | reverse complement strand
ACCCATTGATTTACTCAATTTTAATATCTGGAATTAGGTTGGAAGCTGGACTTATTGTAGCCTATTGCTTTTAAGGTTGGTTTAATTATTTTCTACTTTTAAAATAACAGCAAAGAGTCAAACCATTGCAAATCGAAGTGGCTCTTATTTTTCTGAGCTCTGGAACAGTTGTTGCACCTACTTTCTGGTGCAAATTACGTTATAGATAGCTGTGACAAGCCATATTATCTATGCCTAGCGTTTTTTATTGTAACCTGTCCATCAGTGGAGCCTGAGAAGCAATCAGTTCCTGTTTTTGACTGCAGCCAGATAGCATTATACACAGGATCTCGATGACTAAGTTCAACTGTAGTTAATTCCACGGGTAGCGATCCTTTCCGGGTGTCCCAGTAAGCTGAGGGATAATGAAAGATAATTGAGAAACATTACTAGTTTCATCTTTATTATTCATTACATCTGCCTTTAACTAAAAATAATTGGAAATGGCTTGCAAGTAATTCAAAAACTTGCAGGTAAAATTACAGTAAACAATACAGTAAATAGCAATAATAGCACTTAGACTTACATACTTCTTCATAGCCCTCTCTAAGCAGTTTACAGAGTCAGCATATTACACCCAACAATCTGGGTCCTCATTTTACTGACCTCAGAAGAATGAAAGGCTGAGTCAACATTGAATCAGTCAGAATCGAATTGCTGGTGAGTGAGTTAGCCTGCAATACTGCATCCTCACCACTGTACCATAATGCCTCTTCAAAGAAAGAAAAATCCCTGAAGTGTCCTCTTCACATAGGTTTGGAGAAAATGGGCGGATGGATCATGGGCAGTGATGATGGTATGAAGAGCTCAGCCTAACAGACTCTAGGAATAATCTTCACCTTTCTTCTCTACTACCTACTCCCAATCCTCTTATTTATTTATTTATTAAATTTATATGCCACCCATCTCACCAAGAGGTGGCTCTAGGTAGCTTACAATCAAGTAAAACAAGATAAAACATTAAATATTAAAATGGTAAATGTCAATGTTAAACTTTATTTAAATGTAACAAAGATGGCAAGGAAGAGAACAGGTTATAAAGAAGGCAGTATTAAAACTGTTCTTCAGCTATCTTCCTTTAAAAATTAAGTTAATACAAGTTTATTGCATCTGATTATTTCAAAATAACTATGTCAAAACATAGAATGAAGATAAAACATGTGTCAAGATTGGACAAATACAATTATCATTGTTGGAGAAAATTTCTGTGATCAAGATGAATATTTTATCTAGGATGTTCTTTTTATTCCAAACAATACCTGTTTTGATAACTGATGTACCATTTAACCAATGACAGAAGGATATATCTATATTTGAATGGCAGAGGGGAAAAAATCCTAAATATAAGGTACTGCAAGATGCAAAGGAAAGAAGATTGGGTAAAATTCTTGCATTAGAGAATTTCTCTTTTCTTCTTTGATGTAGGCTGGGTTTCTGTAGGTGCAATGTTGAAATATTTTTGGTGTCTGCAGCTTAAATATACTTTGGCAACTGGGAGGGACAGAAATCCTTCTCACTGAGCCATTACTGATTGTGTGGGGAGATCTATGAAGGATGAAGTAGAATCATTTCTCTCTTCCTACTGGTAGCAATAACGCCATGGAATGTGATTGCAGCTGAACATGACAACTGAAACATATGGTAGGAGGTATCTTTACGTCAAAAGCCACATGTAAGTAAAGAATTGAATCAAAAATAGATACTTCAAATTCATCCTGTTTTCAGCAATTCATCAAGAGTAAGATTACTTTTTCTTTACATTCATTGTCAGGTTTCCCTTACCAATTTGTCCATTGTAACATCCTCCAATTAGAATATGTGAATCTTTGGGGTTATACTCTAAGCAAACCAGGGGTGAAGAAGGCTGGAAAACCATATCTGGTTTATTAGGGATTTCTGTCAAAAGGAAGAAAAAAAAGATTGATATATGAAGGAAAAGACACAAGTATAGCATAGTTTCCTCTAAATTTCCAATTCTCATGAAATGAGGGAAGATGTATCTATTTTATTCTTCCTCTTCTCCTCACACTTCACCTTTCTTTCTTAGGTGCTACAGGCAATCACCTCTGGCCCCCAGTTTGCTTGCATTAAAACACAGGGAAAAGTCATCGGTAAAATGAATGTGCTTCAAAAAGCAGAACAGAAAGGGTGAGACTGGTTTGCATAGCTTATTAGATGAGACTCTAGTCACAGGTGGTCCTCGACTTACGGCCACGATTGGGTCCAACATTTCCTTTGCTAAGCCAGGCAGTTGTTAAGTGACTTTTGCTCCATTTTATGACTTTTCTTCCCATAGCTGTTAAGTGAATCACTGCAGTTGTTTAGTAACATGGTTGTTAAGTGAATCTGGCTTCCCCATTGACTTTGCTAGGAGTGGGGTGGCTCTCTTGGTTAGGACACTGAGTTGGAGATTAGCAAACCCATGTTTGAGATCTGATGGCTGCTGCGTGGCAGGGTGAGCTCCTGTCACTTGCTCCAGCTCCTTGATGGGGATATGAAAGGAACCCTCATGGGTGTCCTCCGGGAAATGGTAATGTCACCAGCTAAGCCTTTCAACCCAGAAGTGCCTTAAATGGTGCCTCTGGCATGAATGGGACGGAGATTGACTTTGCTGGTCAGAAAGTCACAAAAGGTGATCACCTGACCCTGGGACACTGCCCCCATTATAAACACATGACAGTGGCCAAGTCTCTGAATTTTGATCATGGGGATGCTGCAGTGTGAAAAACTGTCTTAAGTATCTTTTTTCAGCGTTGTTACAATTTCAAAAGGTCACTAAACAAATGGTTGTAAGTTGAGGATTACCTATATATACAGCCAAAAAATCACTAGCTGGTTGAGAAGTAACATGCATTTCTATACAAGTGAAAAAGGCATCCAATAAAGAAATTGGGTTATTAGCTTCTAAGCAGGCCTGTTAAAAAAACGGCCTTCTTCCAATGGACTTGTGAAAGAGGGATGAAGGGATCCAATCCCTTCTTCGCTCTTCTATTGCTTTTTTGAGCATTGGTTACAAAGAAATATTCCTTCCTTTCTTCACACCAGGTAGGGTGACCATAACAAGAAGACAGTATTAATTCCTGGTAGTGAAGGAATGGCTCAGTCAATTACAAAAACCCTATTTATAAAAAAACTGTATAAAATTGTTTAATGCTGTATTCAAATCATAACTGCAGTCTTTTCACCACTTACCGAGGTCCCATATATATGATTCGTAGGACATATCTTTTGAACTCCGTTGAAACTCAAGGTTGGAATAAGCTACGGCCAACTTCCGACTTCGGTCAGGGTGCCAAGAAAGATGAGTGGCAGTTCTTTTAATCGGGTTTGGGTCCCTTTGATATAAAAGCCCAATAAAAACACATTTAAGGTGCATCTATTTGCTAAAATGGGTTGTATTCTAACATTTCCCTGATAAATATGTTCCTCATACTTGTGGCATAGCAGGTCATGCTTTAAAAAGATCCCCAAAAGTACATTCAGTGGAAAAAATAATACATAAAAATTTCTTTTAAAGTCGCAATGTCTACAAACCCTTTCACCAAAAAGTAATTATTTAGTTACTTAAGACCACAGGACTTGAACATAGCATGGTCCCATTGAAAATAAGAATAACAACAGCAACAATCTTTATTACGGTCACGGACCAGTACCACAAACAAAAGCATTAAAAACATAATAGTAGAAAATGAAAATAGAAGGCAGACAGAATAATATATTACAGTTGGTGGTGGATTATCAATGGGCAGTTAAAGTTTGCCTAATTTTATATACAATGAGCAAAATTTGGCCACATTCAAGGAAACTACTTTGTTCTGATCCGATAGAAGTATTTGCACATAAAACTTGTTATTGTATAAAATAAGAATACTGTATTGTATTCTTGTCAATACTTTCTACATGCTGCCAGCAAATCTTTTCTGTATTCTATACTGAGTAAATATAAGTGATATTTTCTGTTGCAATAAATTGACACAAAGTAGTAAGAGAAAACGTTACCAATCAAGTTTAGGATAACAAGGGAACTTTCCTTAAGAGACAAAACAACTGAATTATAATTTAAGTATAAAACAGCTGAAGTGCAGTTTCAGTTCTGTATTCAAGCAGCTAAATTAAAATAATGCAGAGTTATCCCATTTTATGTGTCAATTAGTCTTTCATTTCAATACAAGGATATAACTAGATTCATGATCCCACTGTTGGCAACCAAATTCCAAAGATCTCAAGCAAAAAAGGCTCTTGTACCCTCATTTTCTTTTGCAACCAATATTAAAAAGTATGGCCTGTCCTGACTTGGAGGTAATATCTAGACAATTTGACCAATAAGCTATGATTTTTCTAAATTTGTATGATCAATATGATTTTATTAATCATCACTATTAAGTGTCAATGCTACTATCCATTCTTTCTGCATTTCATTTTTTTCCGTTCTTATTCATAATCTGTCTGGGTGGCAGCAATTAGCTGACCTTGACTGACCTGGAAAAGCTAACCAGAGTCAGATCTAGTAGTACTTGAATGATGAATTATTAAGAACACCCAGCTGGACTGGGAAATTAAAGAAAATCAAAGAAGGCAGTAGCAAACTATATTGTTGCTAAGAGAATGACAAGGACTGATTCATGTGGTCACCAGGAAATAAGCTCAGCGTGAGGAAAGGTTTATCTCTGTCACTATTCACAATTTCCTCCATCCGACATACATTCTGCTATCTGCTTATATCTATAAATAAATCAGTGTGCAGCCTGTGAGAGCTCCGCGTATCTAAAAAAATGGAATTTAGTTCACAAACACTTGTGCTACTGTTTGTTCACCTGTATAGGGTCACTGTTTTGGTTGCAGTAGATTAGCTGGGTCTCTAACCTTTAAAAAATAGCCGAGATTCTTCAAATTTATTTAGCTCTCTGTAGAGAGTAGGAAGGAGGATAAATGAAGAACCAGTCTTCTATCTACCATTTTATATCTTCCCTGGTTGCTCTGAATCATTTGTTAGTAAAAAGAATTTTCAATCTCCACATATCCTTATGGCACGAGGTTCTCCTTTTAGACTATAAGAAAACTAACAATTTGAAGTAACTTGCATTCTACAAATAGAGTCTTTCTAGATAATTTATTATGATTAATGTCCACTGCTGTTAGAACAGTTTGCTTTTTCATGATATCAACAGCTATAATAACCATTTTAGTAACAGCTGCTCTGATTGGATTAAAGCAAAATTTGAAAACATGTTTTTAGTCATTACCTGAAAAGATTAATAGTTTTTGCTGATGGTGCCTCTTCGGTAACTGCTGCTGTCTCCTCCTCCTCAAAATATTCCTCATAGATATTGATGGCATTATTTTGTTTGATGCAGTGATCCATCAACTATTTTAATAAAGCAACAAAATCAGTCAATGGATGACTATGTAATTATTTGGTAAATGTAATAGGAACAAAAAAAAAGAAAAAATAAGGAAGAGAATATTCAAGGTTTTGTTTTACAGACTAAAATATTATGAAATGAAATCAAAGATGCTTACGGTGCCAAGCTGTGTAATGACATTGATATAATTTTCATCCTTTTCCACTTTTTTTCGGAAACGAATGGTCTGTTCCATTTCTAGTGCATTGACATCTTTAGGCCAGCCACCTTCCAAGTGGTTAATACCTCGAGTTTCCATTTCAAACCTTTCTGTGTTAATCTAATACAGAGGAAAATCAAAGGTATCTTTGGATTGTGGTTATTTGTTTTTATATTTCATCATGAAATCCTTCAAATCTAAAATCTTTATCAACGGTTTTAGTTAATACCACTAACATAAGTGTTATATCACCAGCACTTTTACTTCCTTTTTGAAGTCTACACGTACAACAAAGTTTTTTAGTAATAGTTATAAATATTACAGTACAAGGAGAACATCATGATGGCTGACTGGATTTATCATGCACCATATCTGGATAAGGAACAGCAGTGTAAAAAGAATGAATTATTAAGTATGTGAAAATAATAGATACAATCATATAACACACTGGAAAAATATAAAAATATGTTTGCCAATGATTATCAAAACTACCCTTCATCTTACTTTATACTTTTACTATTATACATACTAATACTCTATAGGCAGGTTTGAACTCAGAACTGGCTGTTTATTTTTGGAATCTGACCTTCCAAAATAATGTATGGAAATTATTCACAGAAGCTTTAGCATGGAGTGTCAAGTAGAGATTATTCCTATCATTTCCTATCTGAGATTCTTTAACAAGATCTGGCACAACTTATATAAATGCCAAGTATCTATTCAGCTACAAAACTAGGAGTTCTCCCCAGAGATATGTGATGTACATGGTTATAAACAGCCACATGAATGAAAGGAATCTGATGAAGAAAATAAATGGTCAGTTCCTCCAACTGAGCTTTTACTGCATACGATGGTAGAGATTATAGCTTTTCTAAGGGAAGTTTTAGTTGTGTTTCTGTGAGTTTTTGTGTATGGTATTAAGGATCTGGTTGGGTCTATGATCAGACCAGAATCATATTTCTTTTCAGATTTTTAGAAGTTTCATAATGCATTAAAGTCCTGCACTACGTACATTTGAAAATGGAATAAACTCTTACAACAAATCCTGTCATCTTTAAATGCCGTGAAACCATAGTCATAGAATTCTTTATTGGCCAAGTGTGATTGGACACACAAGAATTTGTCTTTGGTGCACATGCTCTCAATGTACATGTAAACTACAAGTGATAAATTATGATCATAATCATAAAATACATAATCATCTGTAAGTATTTACATGGTAAGGACTGAAAATACCACCTTTGACTGGATTTAATCTTTTCTATGGTGACATAAAACATAATGGTCTGATTTTTTTCTGTTAAAGATGTGCAGTATACAATGGTTGTGTTTATCTATTAATGCTAGAAGAGCAAATATAAAAACAATGACATCTATGTGATTGCTTTTGTTCAAGCTTTTTTGTGATGACAAATTAACATGTGAAATTGCAATTGTTCAAATATATTTTTTCTTAATTATTGTAGTTCAAGTAGCAATGGACTTAAAAGAACAACTCATCTATATTTTGAAGAGAAAAGAAAGCAGTCTGGTCTAGTGGCTAAGGCATCAGGCTAGAAACTAGGAAACCATGAGTTCTATTTTTGCCAGTTGGGTGACTTTGGGCCAGTAACTTTTTCAGCCCAGGATACCTCCCAGGGTTGTTGTTGTGGAGAAAATAGGAGAAAGAAGGAGTATTAAGTTTGTTGGTACCTTGAGTTATTTATAAAAACAATCAAGGTGGGATAAAAATAAATAAATGATATCCATATTATGGGTGCCTGTTCAAATATAGCAGATAAATTCATCAAATGGAATTCTTCTCAGTTCTGTGTTAGAATAAGCTACATATCTGGAATATGTTTTGACCATTTCCGGTTTTAAAAGATATTCTTAGTGATCCCAAAGGTGCAAAATCCAGCCGATAATGCCGGAGAGGACAGGTATATCTACTGAAAGAAGCAGCTTCTTGACTTTCTCATCTTTTCTCTTTTCTATAGTTTCAAACTTTCCCAAATGGAAGATCTTTCTCATCTTCACAGGCTGTTTCTTATAGGAATGATAGCCTCAACACTTATGGTAACAGTTAACTGAGGGAGGAAGAATTTATGAGGTTGCTATTTTTGAGGATAGCCACCTGGCTTCCTTATCATTGAATTACATCATTTCTATTCTTCCTGATATCTTCACCTAGAAGGGAATGGGAGAAGGGAAGGGGAGAGAAGAGAAGAGTTCTTTATTGACCAAGTGTGATTGGACATATTGTATAGTGGGCTTCAGTAGGCAAGAACCAGAACAACATGGCTGCAACAGCATTTATTGACATGAAATGGGAACTGAGGAACTGCAGGCAAATGCCTGGCTTTTATACTCTAGGTCCACAGGGCCTTAACCAATCATAGGGCTTGAAAAAGCCCGCCCAAATATGAATGTTTAAATTTCCCTCCAAAACAGTTAACACAACTATATACATTCAGTACATAACAGAACACACAAGAAATTTGTCTCCTGTGCATAGGTGCTCACTGTACATACAAGCAACAAAGTGATAAATAATAAAATAATAAATCATAAGATACAATCAACAAAGTGATAGTCATAAGATACCAGTAGAGCTAGGTAATAGGAAAGATGAGAAAGATAATAGTAATACAGTCCTACAGGCATAAGACAGTGCTGTGCCTTATGCCTGTAGGACTGTATTATAGTGCATATAACAAATGATTTTATTTGTTTATGCTTATATATTCAAACCGACTATGAATGTATCTTGACTGTATTCTGTATTCTGTTGTGTATGTATGTAGTTTGAACACTATGACCTAAGACAAATTCCTTGTGTGTCCTGACACACATGGCGAAAAAAAATTCTGATTCTGATTCTGATTCTTGTTTCCCCCAAAATAAGCCCTAGCATGATTTTTCAGGATGCTCGTAATATAAGCCCTACCCCAAAAATAAGCCCCTGTTAAGATCGGCAGCCAGATGGACACATTTAGTACTGTATTTCCCTGAAAATAAGACCTGAAAATAAGCCTTAATGTGTCTTTTGGAGCAAAAATTTATATCTTATCTTATTTTATCTTTTTTTTGTTGATGAGTAAATGGCATTTGGATAATGCTGTCTGTTGCTTGTCAGATGGTCAATCCTTCACTTTGTAGGATTCAATCCTGCAACATTATCCTAGGTGTATATTTGCCTTCACCTCCACTTTCTTTGTATTTTGGCCTAATTCTATTTTTAAAACCAGTGTCAATAAACTGCTTCTCTCTATGGGGCTCAACCCAGATTCTTCTTCAGACTTTGCACCTTTTGGGAATTGATTAGAATGCTAGCACCCACAGAAATATCCCTGGAATCATATCTGGAAGGACTGCAAACTTCCCTATCTCCTACAGACTCTAGCTTCTCACACTTTTACTTTCCTTGTAGGCATACAGGATTTCATTCTATTTTTCTTAACTGTTTCTACTTCATGTTTTTCGCCTATCACTCTCTAATCTTCGAACTTGTAAATTTCTACAGGGATTACACCTAGTGCAGTAATTTTACTGTCTTTAATGAGACTTTGCTCCTCTTGAGGTAGATCTTTATCAGACGGTATCAACTTGCTTTTCCAACTCCCCCCCCCCCGCTTTTACCTCTTCTACAAGCCTCTCTTTCTAATAATATATGGCAATAATATTATCCAGGACAGAGACTTTTAGAAGTAAAAAAAAAAGAAAAGCTTCTTCTTCTTTCTCATCAATGCCATTGGTGTGCTAATAATACCACTAATTAGCAAGTAGAATCTGTCTCTGAGAATCCAGGGCATTTTGCATCCCTTACCTTAGTGATAGTTGCAACCATCTATTACACTACCCAGGGTTGACCCATTTGCAGAGAAGTACAGAGAGGAAGAGGCACTGGTGCTTCGCACCGATTAACCTCAGCTTCCAGAATCCTCAACACTGGACATGCTGACTCCATGCATCTGTCTGGAGCATGCTCAGACTTGAAAAAAACTGGCTTGAAGCTATTTACTGCATACTCTTCACTTTTCCGGGGGCCTGGTGACTCAGCAACTAAGATGCTGAGCTTGTTCAGAATGTCGGCAGTTCGAGTCCCTAGCGCCACATAACGGAGTGAGTTCCCGTTACTTGCTCCAGCTTCTGCCAACCTAGCAGTTTGAAAGCATATAAAAATGCAAGTAGAAAAATAGAAATCACTTTGGTGGGAAGGTAACAGTACCCCCTGCGCCTTAGGCATTCGGTCATGCTGGCCACATGACCATGGGGACAACTTTCGGACAGTGCTGGCTCTTCGGCTTAGAATCGGAGATGAGCACCACCCCTAGAGTTGAACATGACTACCCCAAATGTGTGGCGGGAACCTTTACCCTTACCTTATTCACTTTTCTGAGACTTAAATCCATTTTTAACTAAAGTCGATTCTGGTTTTTTTCAAACCATCCATATTTATCTGTTTTCTCCCTGGACCTCAGAAGGGTTACATCCAATATTTTGAGGATGTTTTGTTTTGTTTTGGAGGCATTAAAGCAAATAGATACTGTATGTTTAATACAGAAGCAACACTCATATTTTACTTTTTTATAGCCTATAAGCTATAGGTTTGTCTATCTTTGTTCTTAAAGAACAAATGAGGATTTCCTTATATTTTATTAAATCCAGCTACTATGCAGTTATTAAAGGCAACTTGTCCTCTAACTTTACCTTTGTTTTTAAACAAATTAAAAAAGGAAGGGATGCCTGTGTTCTGCCAGGAAGAGATTTAGTCGGATTCAGATGTTGTGTCAATCCAGAATTTGGATCAAGCAAGCATTTGATTGTTCCCATGTGGGTATCTGGCAAAGGGAATGACTGAACAACTGGAAAAAATTTCTCTTTATGTTTCTATTATTATCTTTATGTTACATACAAACTGGATTCCTGATTTTTCTCTTTCCTAATAAATTGCAATTTCAAGCTAAAGATTTTTGTCTGCTTCCAATTTCTTGTTCCATTTGCTGGAGTGACAAGCTAGGAATCCTTGATCTGCAATGGACTGACATTCTAACCAGGAATTATTAACTTGGATTCTCTATAACAGCAAGCCCACCTTCTGGTCTCATACATCAGACTGAATGGTGAGATGATACTTGGGTGGGAAGAGTATTTAGATACTGAAAATCAGGACAAAGGAACAGCTGGAAAAGGAACTGAAAAGAACCAGCAACAATAATAAATACAATGTTAAGAGCAATAATTATTTTTTTAAAGAATCTCTGAACTTCTTGAAATATTCTTCCGTGTGGAAAGTTATGTATACAGAGGTAGTCCTCAGAAGCTGCTTTATTTAGCAACCATTTGCACTTATGAGAGTGATGAAAAAATAATTTTATGAACAATCCTTGCATTTATGACCTCCAAAGGTCTGTAAAGCACAGGAATGCTGAAGCGAGATCATAAGCACAGTTTATTTATTTATTTGTTTAGATTTATATACCGCCCTTCTCCCGAAGGACTCAGGGCGGTGTACAGATAACATAAAAATTTAACATTGAACTT
>JANHFO010002324.1:56750-67948 GCA_032468095.1 Pareas carinatus | reverse complement strand
TGTGAGTTATTTCAATTTTTTAATTCCAGAGGTTGTGATTGGACAAAATATGGTTTGTTTCCTTTCTCCTGATTGGATGACTTTTGCAGCCTCTCCTGATTGGAGGGCTTTTGCAGCTTCCCTGTTTGATTTGAATTTTTCATTGAACAGTATTAATGAAGGGGTTAGGAGCAGCAGGTCAGGAGACTGCAAAAAACTGCTTCTCCATGCCGGAAAACTGCTTCGAGGCCGTGATTGAACCAGCAATGCAGGTGAGTGCACAAAACAGGGAGGGCAGGGCCAGACAAGGCCTCAAAACAGCTGAGGAGCCTACTGAGCCCTCTTTGCTGTTTTTTGACTGTTTGAATAAAGATTCTGAAAAGATTTATGGTGTCCGGCTTTTCTCCCCCCCCCAAAGTCTATCCCTCTCATTCTCTAAAAAAATGTGAGGGGTGGGGGTTGCCTACTGAGGCCTCTTTGCTCTTTTTTACTGTTTGAATAAAGATTCTGAAAAGACTTAGTGTCCAGCTTTCCTTCCCCCCCAAAAAAACCCTATCATTCTCATTCTCTGCAAAAACTGCAATGGGGGGGGAGCAGAACAAGGCCTGCAAAATGCTTTCAGTGGTCTATTCTTTCCAAGGTCTCTTCTCCACTGGGCTTGTGCACCTAATTATACCAAACCCGTAGCGGAGCACGGGTACCAATAGCTAGTAGGTAATAAACCCCATACTCACCATCATTGTTGATATTACCTAGTCAGATAATGAAATGTCTGCAAGGAAACAACCAAGGACTCCATCATTACATCAAAAAGGTTTGTTGATATACTAGGGGGTTTGTCATAGCCAAGAAACATAATCAAGACACATTGTCCATTTTGGACAAAGGTAGGTGATATAGTTACACATGCACATTATGCTTTTAGGAAGAATACTTGAACTTCACAGTCTGGACAAAAACTGTAGAGGGGCTTGTTTCTAACCCTTTCCCCCACAGCACACATTTAAAGATATTTAACTCACACATCTCATTCCAGCTGGGGAAGGGAACTTATATTTTTTTTAAAAAGTAAAGCACAATAAGTAATGCCAGGTTACTTTAAGAAAAGAGAACTGGAGTCCATTTTGAAACTGACACTTGAGTCCAATCAAGACGATAATTTTGCATTTTCAAGCTTCAGTACTAAGAAGGTGGGTATGAAGGTCATGAAGTATAATTCAGATATTTCCAATTTGCGATTTAAATTTCTCTGTTCACTTTAAATTTTCTTTAAAAAGAACAGAATAATTCTAATGTTCTATTGTTGTCACCAAAAGGCTCACTGTAGATTTAAATTACTGCTTAGCATAGTATTTTCCAAATCAAGGCAAGTCTTTTTTTTGGTAGGCCTTGATTACTTGTATGAATCACACACATTGCAAATATCTGTTCTGGTTATATGCTTGCACTTTCAGGTTTCCTTTCAGATTTATAATATATATTACTATTTTATTTAATAACATACTGAAAACAATGTGTTCATCTCTGAATAGTGTGCCTTTTAATTTTTTGCCATTTGTAGTACTTAAAGCATATCTAATAATAACTAATCTCAAGCACAAAGTTCTGCATTGAAAACAACTGAAAGAAAAACTAAACTAAACTAAAAAACAGGAAAATGAAGCTCATATTTTAGTATGTGTTTATTATCAGTTTCCCAGTCAGTATATATAAATCAGGCACAGCTTTGAAGTAGCCTGTGATAGTTAATTCACATGCATTTTTTGTTTTTTGTTTAAAAAAAACCATTTTAATTGTACTGTTATCAATAGCGTTACCTATAGCATAAAATTAAAATTCTCTTCTCCCTCTGCCTTAAAGATGTAGCCAGTCACATATAAGATGGGTATATAAATTATGTTGTTGAACACGACAGGTACAAGTTATCCTTAATTAAAAAACATAGTTTGTAATTGCTGTCAGGTAATTAAAAATCTCCATGTCACATTATGCCTCTTGGAGGGCAACTCTCTACCTTTGCAGTTGTTAGTACTGTAATGATCCTCTCTGTAGTGGTTGTCAGTGGCAATTTTGAACGTGTATCCAAATACTATGTTGACACCACTGGAAAAATGAATTTTCAGCAGCCCGTGAAGATATTCTGAGTTCTTTGAACTAAGCTGTGGAATCTGTTCATGTTTCCAAGAGAGTGCTTTCACTTCCAACTGCCTAAGTATAAAGGTAAGCTAATTCATTTGGGAAAATTTAGCATAACCCAAGAAAATGTAACTTGTTAACTTTAAAAGGAGTTGCTTTTGGCAAAAGTTGAAATCAAACCTGTAAGAGGCTTTGATTCTTCAATTTGACATACTGCACTTTGATTTGCTTCCTTCAGTGTTTCTCATCTCCTTGGAATTCCTCCTGTCAAAATGTTATTTCTTTTACTTTCTCTCTCCAATAGTAGATAATAAGATTCGGATTCTGTTTCAGAAAAGCCCACAAAATCTTCGTTACCTGAGGGAATGACGTGACAGTATCTCCTGCCCGTGATTGCTCGTACGGATGATGACTAGACTGGAAAAGAAATCTTAACACTGGTAATCAGAAATGGCTGCTGAGACAAAGGACAGACTGCCGGGCACTGTTTTAACCTTCAACACTGTCATTGCTCATCTCCTGGTGGCTGAGATAAAATGAGAGCCAGCAGTTTTCAGGACAGGTATGTCACTGATATCAGCAACTGTTCTACTTTAAGGACATGGAGAGTAGGGTAAAAAGTAGTGGGAAAGGCAGAAAGAATAGCAACGGCTATGAGAAGGAAATCATACCCTCAAAGTGACAGAGGGTAATTGACCGCTTAGTCTGAGTTCAGTCTAGTTTGCAACGAAGAATCTTATCATATTAGATTTAGTAGCTGACAAGACTTCTGCCAAGTTTAGGCCTGTCTAGCCTTTCTAGAAGTGTGATGGTAGGGACTGCCCTTTAGTCCTGATTTGGGGAACCAGATACTTGCCTTACTCTGCCCTACAGTAGTACTGGCTCTTACAAGAACCAATCGTGTGTAAGTAAGTAATCATGGCAATTATGAACAGTTTCAGATTTCCTGGTATTACAGTCCTCTCATGGATGGAGAAAGCAAGATGTTACTCGGAAAAAACTACTGTCACCTTTCCAATATGAGTGTAGTCAATCAAGCCCAAACCAAGGTTCCCTGGTATTTTTGATTCCCTCATATAGCAAGAAAAAAGTATTTTTGAATATGTCAGCGTTTGCCATACAAATACATTATCTTGGGATGTTAATTGTGCCTTCACTTTTATTCAGTGCCAAAATCAGAAGTTGGCTTGCAAAGTACATAAAAAAGGTGTAATTCTTAATAACAGAAACCTATAAAAACAGTCACAAAAATCATGTTCTTTGGATAGCTAATATAAAACATAGACTAAAAAAAAGCAAACCGAATAAAATATGTAATAGAATAAAAAAGTCATTTGTTCTGAATAATACCTGAGGCCACCATAACAGGAGTTGGTGAAGTTCATGTCAGTTCTTGATGCAAAAGAGTGAGTGACAAATGGTAATATTGTGCATGGATTTTGTATTATGAAATACCAAACAGGTTCTATCAAAAAGGATGATGGATGATACAGTGTCAAGCCAACAGTACGTTCGATGAAGAGGACACCAAAAATTCACTCTTCTGTCAGCATTGCATGTGACTTAAAAGTGAGGAGCCTCTTCCATGGCAAGTCCCCCACCCCACTTCTCTGAGGTTAGCATTATACACCATGTCAGTGTTCACTTGTACAGTGTACTGGTCTTATTATCTGCCCTAATAAAAGAAAAAGGAAGACTGAACCACCCTATCAGGGATCAACAAAACTGCCTCAAGGTTGGTGCAGAGGAAAAGGAAACAGGACTCATAGCTTAATTGCAAATCCATGACAGGTCAGACACTAATTTCACATTTCCCTGCTTCCCCAATATAAGAAAACAAAGTTTGGGGAGGCCACTGCAGTAGTGACAGGAAATGAGCAGGAACTCAATAGACCTCTGATCCTTAGCTCTTTGGATGGAGGATCCAGATACTATCCCGGATCTGCGATAGAGGAAGACATAATATTGGAAGAAGAAAAGCTGTCAATCAGGCACACAGGATAATCCTTGAAGAGTACCTGGATTGCCAGCAGGAAATTTCTTCTGCTGATCTGTTTTCAACACCTTTGAACACCTGACCAGTTTGCTAGGGAAACAATCTTATTCCCAGCAGTTTATGTGCTTTCAGTTATTATTGGGTTTCACTATAGCATCGTGGGTGGTTTCTTCTCTACAATCTGAGTGCTAGGCTGGAAATTCGTTGCTCGGCTGTCTCCGGAAATCATCATTAACCGCAAGATAGGTGGCTCGCATACTTGGAGAATACTAGACAGAAGAGAGAAAATGGGAGAGAAGTTATACATTGTGATTTCAACAAGCTTAGGATTTTACTGATAAAAACTACAGAAAAACTAATAAGATGTCCCCCTAAAATCTCATGGATGAAATATTAACTCTGCAGAGCCAATCAGAAATAAATGTGCTGATGATTTGTACAGGTAGTCCTCAACTTAAAACAATTTGTTTAGTGACCATTCAAAGTTACGCCCCTGAAAAATATGACATGTTTTTCACAAGACCATTTTGCAGCAACCCTAGGAACATCTGATCAAAATTCAGATGCTTGTCAACTGACTCATATTTATGACGGTGGCAGTGTCCCAGGGTCAAATGACCTTTTTCGGCCTTCTGACAAGCAAAATCAAAAAGGAAGACAGATTCACTTTACAACCATGTAATTAACTTAACTGCGGTGATTCACCTAACAACTGTGTCAAGAAAAGTTGTAAAATGAGGGGAAATTTATTTAACAACTCTGTCTCACATAGCAAAATAAATTTTGGGCTTCACTGTGGTTATAAGTAGAGGACTACCTGTACCATCCAGGACAGAAGAACATGCTTGACCATTAGCAGCAGAAGTGGAGCGGGATGAAATGACAACAGAAAGGTAACTAGAAAACAAATGTTGGCAAGGCCTAAAGATCCTGCGTTTCAATGAGAAAGTGGGAGAGGCATCCAACTGTCATCCTACGGAGACACAGCAGTAGTGGAGAAAAGGAGAATCTTGCACAGGTAAGTTGTGACTTGATTACACAAAAACCAACCGCAAAGTGCACATTAGACCAGTGTTAAGTTTTGCACCTTTTAAAATTCAACAGAAAGTATAAAAAAAAAAATCTTTTCCATCAGAGATACAGAAGCGACCTTGGAGGTCTTCTAGTCTACCCTCCTGTCCAAGCAGGAGACCCTCTAACCATTCCAGACAAGTGGCTGCCCAATCTCTTGTTAAAAATTTCCAGTGATGGAGCACCCACAACTTCTGAAGGCAACCCACGAAGGAGTGGGAGTAGAGTAGAACAGAACAGAATTGGAAGGGACCTTTTAGGCCAACTGCCTGTTCAAGCAGGAGACCTATACCATTTCAGATCATCTCCAGTCCCATTCACAAGCAAAGGTTCCTGATAAGTCTTTAGAGAAGATGATATAATTAAGTTAGGCTCTTTTCCCTATTTGCCGTAAGTGAATAACGGAAAATTTAGAAAATACAAGATATAATTTATCAAAGTCTATTTTCAACTATTAGGCTTGGATATCACAGTTTAAGCACATGGAATAGGTAATGCATTCTAAAATTCTTCATGAGTGAGAAGAGACTTGGGTGAGAAGAGAGCTGAGATAACGTTGGGAACTACAGTCCAAAAACTAAGTGGTGCTTATATATCAAATACAAAATATGCTTATCCTCCGTATAATAGCATCGGTGCCATTTTAAAGGCTAAAATGCAATCGCAAACTTTCTATGTATTGAATTTGCAAACTAGAGAATCCAGCACTTTTTAAACAGTTTAAGCAAAGGAAATGTCTGGTTCTTAAGTCTTATGCTTTGTTTTTATTTTTGTTTTTTCTGAAGAAGATACATCCTTTGGGAATCAGCAAAGATTTATTAGTTCACTGGTAGTCAGTAAGTTGGAATCTGCCAGGAACTAAGCCCTGGAATATCTATGCTCAATTCAAACACATCAAAAGTATAGCTGATTCTAAATTCAACTTCAGACACTCCTATAAAAAGATAAAAGTAAGCATATAGTCAGTCCTCCACTTACAACAGTTCATTCAGAGACAACAGAATTGAAAAAAGTGACTTATGACCATTTTTCAAAGTTACGACCTTTACAGCATCCCCACTGTCATGGGATCCAAATTCAGATGCTTGACAACCGGTTCATATTTATGACCATTGCTGTGTCCCAAGGGCATGTGATCACCTTTTGGGACCTTCTTACAAGCAAAGTCCACGGGGAAGCCAGATTCACTTAACAACCGTATTACTAACTTGTCAACTGCGGCGATCCACTTAACAACTGAGGCAAGAAAGGTCATAAAATGGAGTAAAACTCACTTAACAAAATCAACAACAGAACTTTTGGGCTCAATTGTGTCATAAGTCAAGGACTACCTTTCTATTCACTGGACAGGTGAGATTGCCATAATTCTTCTTCCACACTCAGCAAACAGTGTGGTTGATTGACCTGAATAATTAAAGAGAAGACCTGGATTCAACAGCCAACAGCACATACTAGATTAGTCTGATTTAAGTTATAAAAAAGTCACTGTCTCTCAAGCTAATCATCTCTGGGGGAAGCAATGATAACAAAATAGGAAGTGGGGGAGAGGACACTTGCTTCAAGAAATTTGGAGGAAGATGGAATGTAAAAACAAGTAATCAGAATATCCAATTCTTCCCTAATCTGTGGCCAGTAGCTACTGTTAAGAAGCAAATAGCCACTGACTAAGCAGTATATCAACCCTAAATTTTTCCAGTTCCTTTACCTATCCAACTCGGACAAATTTTATTTCCAAATATTTCTTACAGATTAAAAAAAAATACTTAGGAAATAAAAATAACCCAACATTATGGCCTGGTTTGGATTTCCTTGCATTTTGCACCCCCTCTACATCATGCTTTCTAGTTTGTGAGCCCAACCTAGAGACAAACCTTATTCCATTTCAGGGAATTGCTTTTGAAATGATATGCTCTTCAACTCCTGGTTTCTTTGGTTTGCAGTCAGCTCTCATGAAATCACCCACCCACTGGATTTATTTCTAAACACAATAGACTACTACCATCTATAAGACTTCTAAGGAGTAGAGGTACAAGTTTGGCTTCTTAATGCAGACAACCAAAAAAAGTGATAGGAACTAAATGGGATCACAAATTTCTGGCATACCAAGGAACAACTGTGTGCCTGTATGCACATACCTTCCCTAGTTGTATCAGTGACTCATAATAAAGTTAGAGAAAAAACAACATTCCCTATGTGTGTCCTCTAAATGAGTTGGAATCATAATCTGTAGAAATACCCTCCCCCTCACCACTGAACAGAATGAGACAACTCACCATGGCCTAACTAGTCACAGTCAACTCACCGCTGCTAATTTGTCATGGCCAACGCATCACGGCCAGCTCACCACAGGACAATTCTACAATTTTGATTATTTAAAATAAATTGTTTAAAAATAATTTTTGTCATTCACATTTTATTTTATCCCACCTTTTGCATCCTATTTAAAATGATTCTATTCTACCATTTCTTCGATATTATGTAACTTTTATCTTGTGGCAATTTGTCCCGTGGCTGTGGCAATTTGTCCCGTGGCAAGCTGACCCTGGCAATTTGTGTTAGTTTCTTGCTGTAGCTTCAGGATTATCTGGGGGACATTAGTTTAGAGCAGTGGTCGCCAAACCTTTTGATCTCAGGGACCACTAAATTCATACTTTTAAATCCCACAGACCGCTAATATGAATTTTTTTAAAAAAGGTACATTTATAATATAATGATCAGAAAACTTTCATTTTATTAATATAAAAGACACCTGTTTAATATAATAAAATTAAAAAGCTTATTTAATTATAACAAAATCATAAATGCTAATTTAATCATAACAAAATCTTTAAAGGTTGTTTAATGGTAGCAAAATTATTAAAGTTAATTTAATTATTACAAAATAATTGAAGTTTCTTTATGTATTACACATATTAGTGTGATATTTGTTCCTGCTTTAGAGAGAGAGAATGAGAGAAACACACACATACATACACACAGAATGAAAGAGTGAGAGAATGAAAGACAGACACACACACAGAGAAAGAGGCAGAGAGAGAGAGAGACAGACACACACATACATACACACAAAAACAGGCAGACACACAGGAACCATACAACTATACAAAAAAATTCAAATAATCTCCAGATTTTTTTGAGGACCACAAAAGTTTTCTTGCGGCCCACTCGTGGGCCCCAGCCCATAGGTTGGCAACCACAGGTTTAGAGAATGCATCCCTGGAAAATATAACTGGTATATAACAGTACAAGAATTTATTATGAGAAAGCTGAGTCTTTCCAGTCACAGCTTTAAGGAAAATTACTTACAGACTACTTTTCTGGACTGGAATAAAGCCTGAAACTGTTTCCTTAAGGCATTTAAATCAAATTGGATTATTTGCCGTATGGAGAAGAGGTACATTTACTTTTGCAGTCATCTTTGAGGTTTTTGTAATAGCAAATATCTGCAACAGTAAGATTATAGCCTCCCAAACTGGCACAGACCCAACATTTAAATGCCCAATTTAGAAATAGTTGCTTGAATATTCAAACAACTGTTAGGCTTGAAAATGGATTTTGGCAGCTTGTAATAGAAATATCAGCTAGTTTTCCTGATCTGTCATCAAACAGGCAGCCACTCTGCATATGCTTTCCATCTTTCAGGTAGATTGATATTAATTTTAATAGTTCACATCATAGGGCATTTGACTCCACGAAGCATACACATTTCTCAGAATATTATACACATGAAAATCAGATCTGCATTTAAACATGGGTTTAATTTGTATTTCTCTGGAACATCACAACATAAGCCTGATTCTGCTTACACATCAAATGAGAATCCAATGTCACATGACTATGGCAGAATGCAAGTATTCAGCGGTGACATTAGAAAGAGGCAGTTATTCTGTTTACATCCCAGTGATTGAACCAAAATGTACCCACTTCTCTGTTTTATGAGGCATGCAAAGTTCATCCATACAGAATGATGACAAATGGCTTAGGACTACTCTATCTAGGAAACTGCTTGTCTCTGGAAAACCTGTTCCCATTAATAGATCCTCAGCTTCAGTTTCCTGAGCTATAGAGTAGGTTTATTCAGCTTTGTTACCTCAGAAGAGAAACTCAAGATCTTTCCCCTTTGTGGTTGAGAGGGCCGGAGGCAGTCTTTCTACATTCCTTCTTGAATAGTCTCTCCGAATGTGCAATAGGCACCAACTCTGATGCATTTCAAGAAGGCCATTAAAACAATGTGGTTCCACAGAGCTATTAATGGCTAATATAGTCATCGGTTGTGACGCAATGCTAGTGGGTGGATACTTAATTTATTTTAACCGTTTTATTGATTTGGTGTTTTGTTCTGTGTAAACCACTGGGAGTCATACCTAGAATACAATATATAAAAAATTTAACTCACTTCTTTCTTATTTATTATCAGAACTGTTAAGACACACATCAACTGCAGGGGTATAATTTGTATTTGATGTTTCATTAACTTTAAAGTCTTATTTTTAATACTTATGAGAGTCTGGTTTGGGCTTGGTTTAGTCAACTACTTTGGTGGTCTCTGCAGCTATATAACAAGTGACTGATTCACACATGGAGCTGTCATAATGTGTTGGTTAGCGTGAACTCTTGGTTGTGGTCTATATTCTATGCTTTTGCCATTGGGATGGATTCATACATTATTCAAAGCCAACCTTCCTCCACCAACCTGGAAAGAATTCAATGAAACAAGGTTGTTTTGCAGGACTCCGTAAGCATACTGCAATTTGTGCTTTTTGCAGTGATTCCACACAGACACACACACACCCGATTCATGTGGCTCCTATCCTTAAATCATTCAGGAAATTATTAAGATCTAGGTCTTCTGATTGGGGACAAGGCAATTTTGTGCTTTTGTTTTATTCTGGTTTGAACACTTTGTTCTTCCAGTCGGTTGTATCTTTTATATGCTTTTATAGATAAAATAATCCTTACTTGTATGTCACCCAAAGCTTTTTAGAACTCAGGTGGCCTATACAATAAAGAAATAAGAATAAATAATGTGGCAAATGCCAACTTCAGATAGGGACATAGGAAGTGGAAAGGCATTGGAGTTTTCCATTTGTGCGCAGCTGTTCTAGATTATTACATATCAAAGGCTAGGGACATATTTTATTCATTATAGCTTAAGTTGCTGAATAATTTTTCCAATAATTTTCTTGTTCTTTTAATGCTGAGCATTTCCATCTTCAGACAGAACTGATTGTAACATTTTTTTTTACAAAAGAAACTAAGTAGAATAGCTGTTCAGTGCCTTGGATCTCTTTTTTGTCTTCCTTGTAAACACTACTTCTTTATTTTTGTACATTTGAACTTCTCTTTCAACTGAAACTCTTTAGTCCTATGGAAAAGTAAGTGATGCTTGTATAGGGGGAAGGAAGGAAGGAAGGAAGGAAGGAAGGAAGGAAGGAAGGAAGGAAGGAAGGAAGGAAGAAAGTTCAATTTCATAAAGACTGATATTGTACTGTAATATGAACTCTTCTGAATTAGAATGAGCTACGTGATATGCACGGAATATTATCTTCATTTGGCAGCAGATGCTTGTTGGGGAATTGTGATCAAGTTAGGTCTCAACCATGCAAGAAATAGATAGGTCAAGTACTGAATAAAAAAGTAATGCAATCTGAACAGTAAGTTGCCATCCGGATGCCTGGAGGATACCGGTCGAAGCTTGGCTGATTTGGATGATCAGCACTCGACAGGGGTGTCTTCAAGTGGCTGCAATGTCAACTGCAGTCATGGACATTATGTGGCTCCTGGACTTATGGCCTTTAATCAGAATTCGAGGACTGTGCTTCTCCCCTGTGACTGACTATCCCTTATTAATCTCTGGTTCGCCTCTCCCCCGCCCTTCTTTACTACCCTCCCTTTTCTGCTGGGAGTGTATGGACTGGGACTCTTTTTAACATCATCGCCCCTAAATTTTTCCCTAGTTGTCTCTTCCTCACCCTCAAGGTTTTTATGTATATTTATAATAGAGAAAGTAGCTTTC
>JANHFO010002323.1:108096-122883 GCA_032468095.1 Pareas carinatus | reverse complement strand
GTGCTGGCCCATTGTTCATGCAAGGGCTGTATGTGCATGCATGCTGGGGGGAGAGGGGAACCAGTTCCCCTCTCTCCCTGCCCCCCCAGTGGGCCACCAAGCCGCAAAGGTTGGAACTGCTGGATCATGGCACAATCCAACTTTCAAAGCTCAGTTATGACAGTTGTATCAGTTTGGCCGCATTATGGAGTGAGCTCCTGTTCTTGGCTCTAGCTCCTGCCAACCTACTGTGGCAGTTCAAAAGGAGATAAAATAGGCACCATTTCAGTGGGAAGGTAACAGTGTCCCATTCACCTTCAGCATATAATCATGCCGGTCACATGACTACGGAGGCGTCTTTGGACAACGCTGGCTTTTCACCTGTGAATGTTACCTTGAATTCTAATTTGCTTAATCATGAGATTTTTATTTTTTTCTAGTTTAATGACTAAATAATAGAATACAAGGTATTAGTTTAAAGAGAGGTTTTTTTTGGAGAATTCAACATAAAATGAAAGCAAAGAGTAAAAGGCAATGATTATTCAATGGGGAAAGAAAGTGACATTGAAAATAGTTCCAAAAAGTGTTTGTTTTTTTAAGTGATAAGGTTTAATATTCACAGTGAAGGATTTTAAGCAGGATTTCAGAAGTAGACTTAGTAAAAAAAGAATTACTCAGATGAACTTGGTTAAATGCTGCCTTTCAATATACAACTCCTAGAATATTGACTAGAAATTACAGGTCTTGTAGAACAAGGAAGGGCGAAGGATGAAGAAAACTGGGTTTGTTATTTCTGCTGGCAGCTCTATTTTATTAATTTATAGACATTTTGATTAAATTCTAGAAAAAGTACCAGATAGCTGTATAGGCATAGGAAAACATATGTACAGTGTAAAATTAGTATATGATATTTTATATGTTCATTCCATCAGTCTAATGCATGTCAAAATAAAATATATATTCCACAGTATTCAGCAACCCTTGCTTTCCTAATATTATATCTGTGATATTATTTTAAAATACAAATATTAAAGATTTGGTTCTGATTTATATTGTTTTATATTGATGAAACACTTGAAATATTTTGAATTTTATATAATCAGAATATGGAACTCTGAAGTCATATCTAGCTTTGTTCCATCAGATATATTCATCCCAAAATGTTTGCAATTGGGCTGATTTGGTTAGGAGTTAATCACACACGTATGCACCCACATCTCATTTTCTCCTTTAAGAACACCATTCCTAACAGGAATTGAAATATTTTAGAGGCAGGTTCCCTTTTCTTAACTATGGATTGAGAAGCAGCTGCAAATTGCTTATTACAATGAGAAAGGATAATATTTGAATTGCAAAGAAATGAAACTCAAGAACTTGTAGCTAAGCAAGGAATCTAAAAAGGGGCTGTCATAAAAAATAATAATGGCAGCACAAATGGTCAAATGTATGCACAAAATGCTAATGACATTTATGGAGCTACAGGAAGCAAACTTTTAAGAGATTTCACAAAAAATAGATGGCAGGTGTATACAAAAGCCAAAAGAGAAAAATGCAACTAAAGAAAAGACAGATGTTTGCAGCATGGACAATAACCACACTGACAAATTAGAAACAACAGAAAGAAAGCAGCAAGTTTTTGGAGAGGTGTTGATAACTTCAGAAGGAAAAATTAAACCACAATTTAAAAGTCAAAAAGACGTTCAAGGAAAGGCATAAGGCTGTTAAAAAGAGAGCACTAGCCACCTCCATGAGCACAACACAAAGAAGCAAGCAAGGAAAACAAATTTACAAGCCAGCTTTAAAGGAATACCAAGAGAGAAACCTGAGGAAATCTGGAAGAAAATGAGAAGAGAGAATAGATATAGAGATGCAGATAAAAGAGAGACTCAGATGTGGACGTTACAGAAAAAAATTGGACAGATAAAAATATTGTAAATGAGAAATTGAAGATGAAATTTAAAAGTTTTTCTTCTTTCTTTGTTTTGAATGATTAAGTATATGACTAAAATGTTATATAGAATATATTTTTTAAGTTTTAACACAAGGCAGTGATTTATATTGAATATTCAATAAAAAGAGAAGATAATTAATGTCTAAATAATAAACTTGGTAGGGTTATACTGACTAAAATGACAAATTAGATAAATGATAAGTTTGTATTATGTTTTGATAGATAATAGGATGATCTATAAGATTTAAAATGTAGTAAAATTTAAAATTAAGTAATACAGGAGAGCATAGTTAATGTGTAAGTTGTAAGAGGTGGAAAATAGAGTTAATAGAGATGATAAACTTCTTAGAGATTTTTAAATGGAGCAAGAGGAGGGTGACTTCGTAAAATGTATAGAAGCAATATTGGTTTCTTATGTTTGATAGAAAGAAGAACAAAGGGAATTAGATGACCGATGGTGGAGATAGGATATGGAAGCAATAAAAGAAATATTAAGGATGATTAAAGCTAAATAATAAAATGTGTAGTAAAAATGAAATAACATTGAAATACATTCTAGACTAACACTGGTAAATCAGGATATGGCTGACGTAATATTTATATAATATTGTATGTAATGATAAATTGCTTAAATGCTTATTAGAAGAAGGGAGAAAGTGTAAAAAAATTATTTTTCTTTTATTGATTATATAAGCACTAAGGGATGATAAAGGTTTGTCCAGTTGGCGGATGCTTTAACTTTAAGGCAATTCATTCCAGTATTCCTCTCTGAAGGGGTCTAAATATCCAAGGTTTCTTTACCAAATCAAGGGCACTTGAAATATAACAGCTCTCATTTATGATGTCAGACTCTACAAAACGTCTGTTCTAATCAGGCGATTTCTCTTGCAACCTTTCCCCCTCCACTCATTTAACTTGCTGTCTTTTTGCTCTTCGCATGCCACTGTCAACTGTCCATCTTTCAAGAATGAAGGAGTAGGAATAAAAAATGTATTAGAAAAGGTTAATAATATATAATATATACGAGACTGGTGAATTGTACACCCAGACGGCTGGTGTATGTTGAAATATTTACTATGTTTTATTAAAAAACCAGTCCATTTTTCATTTGAACCAGATGACAATTTTTCATACCAAGCACTGGAACTGAATGGCCTGTATCAGTCCTTTTTCAACTAATATTGGTTTCTGAATTGAGTAGTTCATTAGCTTCCTTATTGTACTAGAAATGTGATGTGTCGATTTAAAGCCTTATTGAGCAATGTTGAACTAATAAAAGTAACAAAGATACAGAAATTAACGCAGACCTGGCAGGCTCTTGAGTGAAACATCTTTCAATAGCTCCTTTGGGCTTCTTTGGCAGCGTTTGTGGCATTGACAGCCATCCAGGCTGATGACGCAATACACCGCGGCTCCAGAAACTGCGCAGAATTAAAAGGGCTCTCATGGACTCAGTCTCGTGACGAAGAGGACCTGCGCCAGGTGGCAGCACCACGAGGCTCTGCTGACTCAGTTGGACCTCATAAATAAATCAGGATGCCAGATGGTGTCATAAAGTTTGAGTAAAGCATGGAAAATGTGATTTCAGAAAAACTGCAAAGAAAAAAAACTTTTAAAATGGTTCACTGTGAATGATGCTATCACGAAAACAAGTCTTCTATCATAGTTATAATAGAATGAAGAAAATACCCACACTTGTCAAGGTTGTGCGGTGTAAAATAAGTAGCAAATGCCAAATATTACATTGCATTTATCAAATAGCTAAAGATCCGTATTAACAGACCTTTTATCTATGACTAATTTACAACAAAAAGTCAGCCGTGGGCTTGTTTCCAGGAAACAAGAATGCAGGCGCCTTTTTAAAGAAACAGAGAATTGTAAAATAAGCTTTAGGAGCTTGGGTTTTTTGTATGGCCTAAACGATTACCTCTCATTGGGCATCCTCAAGCCTTCCAGTCAAGTTTACAATGGCTTTTTGTATGTAGTTATAAATAGCTTTAAAGCAAACACCCAACACAAATTTCATTGAAATTAGCTGTCTTACCAAATGTCTCCCACTTTTTCAAGTGAAGTTCAAATGCAAAGCTTCTCTACTTAGTATTATTCTTGATATATGTTCAAATGGGCTTTGTTAGGGTTATATGGGTTGTAAAGGGATCTTAAAGGATCCGTTTAAGAACCCTACAGGTTGGTTTACTGAATGGCTGGCCAGCTGAACCAAGCTGAGCCACACCTATTGCAATCAGATCAGGACCCAGAGCATATAAGTAGCACACTTTAATTCACTCACTCTCTCTCTCGCTTGGTGACTCTCGCTTTGTGATCTATGTCTCTGCTTTGGTTCCTGTATTGCTGTCTATTGCTGGCCAACTTTGTTGGCGAAGATACTGCAAAGAACAACTTGCTAACTTGGTTAGTAGAAGGACTGCTTGACTGTGTTTTGATAACTGGACTGTTCACTTTGAGATTGGACTGTGCTTTGACCGTTCTGAGTATACTTCACTGCAGTCTGCGCTTGTGTTACACTGCTACTTTCTAGTACAGGCACTTTTGTCCTGCGCACCATCCTTGCAACCAAGGAACCTGCTTGTGGCCAACACTGGTTATAAGCCAGGGGTGCCCTGACAGACTTGAATTGTAATATAATGCAAATGTTATAGAAACAGAACATAAACATTGGCAGACAGGATCTATTTATCAGCTCCCCAGTTCATAATCAGTGAGAGCTTCTCAAACAGTTGAGCTAACTAAATTGGTAAGAACCCTTATTTCATTGTTCCAGAGTTTTGGGGCAGAATCACGACTGAGCTCCTGATGAATTTTTTTAAAAAATTTACATATATTGTGTTTTTGGTCAGTCATTTTTTTGGCCTTTTAATTTTTTTTAATTGTAAGAGATTTTCGGACACAAATGCCTCATAAATGGCATGTATGCATTTAAACAAAAAAAAAAAAGCTAATTGCCCCTGCCTGTATGACTGCACAACTGCACACTGCGATTTAATTCTAATTCTGCTTTAAGGAAACAGAAGTCTCACTCTCTTTGCTATCTGCTTTCATCATTCTACACCCCCTCTTTTCCTAGCCCCCCCCCATGAACGCTGTTGCTCAGTAAATACATGTAAGGGATTTTTTTACAACATTCAAATAGATACGTGGTCTTTGGGATCGCTATTTGGATTGTCATGCCTGGAAATAACAAATTCTTCTTATTTGGTTCAGTCTGCAATATGGCAATCTGTATGTCTTTGCTTCATAGCACACTAAAACCAGACAAATTCTACTATCTCAATCCCTCTTTCCTGCCCATTATTTCCTTCCTTATGGAACAGAGGAAACCACAACTTCTGTCTTCTTACTGTAAGAGAACTAACTCAAGTCGCTCGAAATATGATGCTTTAATTGCCAACATTAAGAATAAGTGTTTACTTCTTTATCAACTTCTAGTCTCTGACTCTTTTTACTAGTTCAATCTATTAAATACAATTGAGTGAAACCTCATATAGAATGTTCTTATGGTTCTGAAAACAGATTGAAAAACACAAATCTGTTTTCTACAGAGACTAAGAGACGAGAAATCAGAGGTTTAACATTTATGAAGCAGTGAATATCATAGATTCCCTACTGTCCCTTCAGCATGAAGGAAATGTGATATTCTAGGCATTTAGTAATGGGTCTAATACACAGGCTCTCACGCACATATATTATATAAGGAGATTATCATACATTTCGTGCTTTCAGTTCGTTCAGGCTGATTTTTTAAAAAGTTTTTAAAATTTTATTTATTTGAATTTAGAAACTACCCATTTCCAATAGACAATAGATTAGAAGTTCGTTCTGGGAAATGCATAAAGGTTTTCACAGATTGTTTCATTGTGTGCAAATGCTTTCTTCTGTCCTTCAATTTTAAGCAAGAAATGAGAAGCCAACTAAATAAATAAACTTAAATGTTTTGGTTTTTCTTAAGAAATTAAAAGAGGACCTGAAAAAAATGTATGTTTTGTCTTTCCTGTTCATTTCTCATATAAGATATTCAAACCTTATTCCCAGTGATCAAAATTTTGGTTAAAGTAGCAAGGGTGGCAAGGAAGAGGAAGAGACTTTTCAGTGGTCCAATTTCTATTTTTCTGCAACCGCTTGGCTGTCCATTAGCCCCTAGACTTATATACCACCCACAGTGGTCTACAGCATCCTCTGAGTAGTTTACAATGCCAGCACAATTGAGTCTTCATTTTATCAACCTCAGAAGGATGGAAGGCTGAGTCGACCTTGAGTCTTATCAAGATCAAAGTCCAGGCTGGGGGCAAAGTTAGCCTGCAGGACTGCATTCTAACCCCTGTGCCACAAGGCTCTCTTTTAAGCTTCCCTCACGAATTTTTTTATTTAAACATATTTCTTTAGAAGCAAGATGGTGGGGAGAATGGGGTTAAAATGGAATAAGAACATTTTAAAAAGTTCTAAAGATAAGGGAGAGGCACAGTACTAGCCTAATATATATTATGGAATATATTACTTTTGAGGACTTTACTTTTGAGTTTATATACACAGTTCAGTGTACAATTAGTTTCAGTTACTTTTAGTTCCTAAGTGATTTAGTGTAGATGGATAGAAAAGTCCAAGATTACATCTATCTCTTTAAATTTAGAAGTGATGTTGCATATTGTTTAGTACTTCTGCTTTTGTTGCAGTTGCTAAATAATTACTACTAGAATCTCCCATGGTCAGTTTGTGAATTTTGGCAAGATATGTTAACATTCTGCCCCCTTTATTGGACCAAAGCTAAGAAATGTGACATGAGCCTGAAACAGTTATACATTTTGTACTGTTAATGAACTTTTGCCGAAATACTCTAAATGCTGTGATTACTGTCTCTAAAATGATACTTGTCTTTGTTCCCCCTGCACCCATTTCACTTCAACATGGTCCTTGGGAGTCATCTATCAATTATTTGATTATAAAGGCATTTCAAAAATAAATACACTTCCACAGCTAAGTATTTAAAGTTTAATTTAAAAGCACCAGACCATGGCATAATTTCAGTTTAAAATGAGACTCCAAGCTGAGGCTAATTAAACTGGCTTCTGGGTCACGAGGTACGTACTTTGGCTCTGAGAGACCGCTTGCAGTTATAAATAGCCGAAGGCAGTTTGTCTTTGAGCTATTTCATTTTAAAGAGGCCGTGTCTGCAGATCTGACAAAAATCTGTATCTTTTTGCAGCTTTTCCCAACTTGATATCCATCAGACATGTTTGAATTCTAAGACTCCAAAGTTCTTGTTTCTCCAGGACTTGTAATCTGGCATATCTAGAAGGCGCCTGTTTGCGAAAGACGGTCGTGTGCTTCAGTTAGCATGCTAAAGATAGTTTAATATCTCTGATTTAAATAGGTCTGTATATATCGGATTGGCTCAGAGGATTGGGTTTGCGTAGCATGGTGTGGTGGCGGTTCACCTTCTTCCTTCAGGGTAGATTCTATTGGTGATGATTGAGGAAGAAGGGAGAAATAGCGCTTAACAACAGCACTTAGACTTATATACCGCTTTATATCACTCTCTGGGAGGTTTGCAACCTGCCCTCGATTCCTCCTATGTAGTGTTCGGCCTTTTCTCCTCTCTTCTTTAACATGTACTAGCTTTTTGTACCCACGCTCTGCCACGGGTTTTGCATAATTCTGCATCGTTCCCACTCTCTCTCTCTCCTTTGTACTCTCTCTCCCTCTTTCAATGTCTCTCTCCCCCTCCCCCTCTATTTCTCTGTTTCTCATTCTCTCTCTCCCTATTTCAACTTCTCTCCCACTTCCCCTCTTTCTCTGTCTCCCTTTCACCCTGTCTCTCCCCTCCCTCTCCCCTTCTCCTCTTTGTCACCCTGTTTCACCCTCTCTTTCCCTTTTCTCTTTTTCATTCTTTCCCTCATTCACCGTGTCTCTCCCCCTCACCCCTCTCTTTCTCCCCTTTGTCATCATCTTTCACCTCTCCTTTCCCCTCTCTCTTTCTCCTTCATCTCTCCCTCTTTCACCCTGTCTCTTCCCCATTCAGGTCCATGTGGGTTTGGGCCATGCGGCAGACAGTGCGGTGGAGCCAGGCAGATGGGCAGTGGTCATGAGGGGTCGGACTGGGGTGGTGTCTCCATGCCCTTCCCTCACAGCGGCTGATCCTGCGCTCCCTTTGGTGCAGGACAGTTCTACTGGGGTTTGCACTGTAGCAGAATGTGGCCGGGCGAGGCCCTCCCGGCCAGGCCAGCCATTCAGGCCCAGGTGGCTTTGGGCGATGCGGAAGACAGCGTGGCAGAGCCAGACAGGCAGGCAGTGGCTGTGGAGGTGTGTGTGTAGGACTGGAGGGGGTCTCTCTGTGTAGCAGGGCGAGCGGCGGCAGTGCACTTTGGAGGGCGCCGGATAACATCGCCACCCAGCTGATGTAGCAATCACCGTGTGGGGGAGAGCATGCAGGCCGGATCACCGCGTGGGGGAGGTCATCCGGTTGGGATCGGTGCGTGGAGGCCAGCTGGGCCAGATCGCTACGCAGGTGAGATGATCTGGGACAAATCACTGCACGGGTGAGGCCAGCTGGACCAGATCGCCGTGCAGGGCAGGCCAGGCAGTTGGGATTGGTGCATGAGCATCAGGTCGGATTGGCTCAGCACAGGTAAGGCCAGCTGGGCCAGATTGTCGCGTGGGGGAAGCCAGCCAGTTGGGATCGGCACGTGGGTGAGGTCAGCTGGGCCGGATTGGTGCGTGGTAGTGGGCCAGATCAGCATGCGGGTGAGGTCAACCGGGCCGGATCGGCACGTGAGTGAGATCAGCTGGGTCAGATCGGCGTGTGGGCGAGGTCAACCAGGCTAGATAGCCACACGGGTGAGGTCAGCCAAGCTGGATCGCCACGCGGGGGAGGTCAGCCGAACCAATAAACTCACCATTACATGCGCTCAGAACAGGTCCAAGCATGATATTTAGATGCAACACTTTTGTCCTCATACCCAAACGTTATACTAATTTTTTATATTCTACAAGCTCCAAACCTTCCCCCAACTCAGTTTACCTTACTGTCATATAGTTGTTGAAAAGGCATTTGTTGTGCGTTGAAAGTATTGGAACAGTAAAATATCATTAAAGTTGGGAGGAGAATTGTGTGGGGTTTGAGGAAAGCAGAAATAGGGAAGGGGTGAGGAAGCAGAAAGCTCTCTTTCATGAAGAAGGGGAATCGGTCGCTACTATGTCTGTGAACTCGGTAAGTCAGTGTGAGGCACTCTGAGGCGCGCTAGTTTGAAAATCGGCTATTGTACAGTGTCCAATGTCACTTTTTTGAAAGTTGGGTAGCTGTGCAAATTTGATTAATAAATAAAATATATCGTGAATATGTTTATATTGTAAGTCAATTTATACTATTATATACTGCCTCATATTTATACTACCTTTCATTTCATCTCTGTGTTAGATTAAAGGTCCCTTGAATGCAGAGACTCACTTAAAAAGTGTAATTTAAGACAGAGCTCACAAATTAGCAGATACTAGCTTCTGTTATCCATGCTCCTTTGCAGTGCTCTCTCTCTCTCTCTCTCTCTCTCTCTCTCTCTCTCTCTCTCTCTCTCTCCCCCTTTCTCTTTTCTTTGCCCTTAAGTTTCCCTTTTGGTGTGAATCTTTTCCCTCAGACTTGCGCCAAAAGCCACTTTTTCCCTCTCAGCCGGTCCTCCTGGCTTTTCCCCTTTTGGCACAAAACCTCTCTCTCCTTCTCCTTTTCCATTCTCTCTTCAGTTTACTCTCTGTCCTCTCTCTCTCTCTCCATTCCCTCTTTCAGACTCCTTTCCCCCCAGTCCTCTCTCTTGGCGCCCAAACTCCCTCTCTCCGCTTCTCAGCTGGTCTTCTTCGTTACTCCTTTTTTGCCCCCGGGTGCATACGCACATCACCTCAGCTGTCCGGCAGTGGCCACACCCCTTCTGCCAGTCCACACGTCCCACCAGCAAGCTGATCGACTGTAGTCACCTGGTCAATCATCCGGCACCTTCCCTGGGTTAGCATGCCCCACCAGCCAGCTAATTGTTGGGGTGACCAATCCTTCGGCAACTCCTCTGAGCAATCCTCCCCCACCCAGGCTGGGAAATTTGCTATGCCTCTGGCCCACATGGAGGTGTTTCAGGGTGAAGGAGGGATTTTGGGAGGCACTTCGGGGCAAAGGATGGAGGGAGGGATTTTCAGAGGGTTTGGGGCAAAGGAGGGAAGGTGGCTGGGTCCATTTTCAGAGGCATTTGGGCAAAGGAGAGCAGCCATTCTCGGCAACTCCTCTGAGCAATCCTCCCTCACTCAGGCTGGGAAATTGCCAGGGTGGCCCTCCCCTATCCAGCCTTGCACTTACCTGGCCTGCTATTCCTCTTCCCGCCATGACTCAGGCCACTATGGGCAAAACTGTTTGAATTGTGCTTTAACTCTCCACTTGTGATGCTGCTAATTCAAAATCAAAGAACAGTCTGCCCTCCAATCTGGGGAAGCTGCAAAATCCTTCCAATCAAGAGAAAGGAAACAAATGATGTTTTGTCCAATCACCACCTCCGGAATTAAAAAATTGAAATAGCATGCATAAAAATTAATATTTTTAAAAATAGTTTCTTACTGAGCTCCTAGATGACAAGACAAACAGATCTACCAAATTTCCTGTTTGCGACTGTTATAGTTTTCAAGATCTAGTGATGAGTCAGTCAGTCAGTTTTTCACATTTATATATATAGATATTGTTCTGTGGAGGGGCTTGCTCAATTGGGGTTATAGGCTTTAAGAGCCTGACCAAAGATTTTGTTAGGAATAATCTATTATATGTATACCTGAGACATTCAGTTTGGGTGTGGAGATAGCTATAGTTGTAATTAACGATGAAATTTTTATCTTGAGTTGTTAAGATCTAAAAGAAACAGACAAACATTGCTCCATTACTCAATCAGCTTAACTGAAGGCCACAGCTGTTATTTTCACATTAGGACTTTTATACTCCCATTTGGAAACTACAAACAGACAGAAGGCCTATGAAGTTCTGCTGATTAAATTTTGCTGCTTTACTAGTTAGAAATAATGCATATTAAAAAGTGTAATTTATGAGTTCACAAAGTATCAGATTATCTCTCTGTAGAGGGGCTTGTTGAATTGTTTTAAGAGCCTGATCAAAGATTCTGTTCTGGGAAGTGGGGCTTGCAGGAGCAAGATGCCAGGAAAGGGTTACTGGAATATGACTCACAATGTCCAGAGTCTGGGTCACAAGGGTCAACAGAAAGTGCCATAGTCATTAATCAAGTCCGAGTTCAAGAAGCCGGCAATACACAGAGTACAGTCCAAGATCAAAGCAAGAATATAGAAAGCAGAAGCCCAGCCGAAGTCAAGAATGCTCAAATTACCCAGAGTCCCATCCAAGGTCGAAGCAGAAATGCAGCAAGCAGAAGCCAAGCCGGGTTCAAGAATACTGCAACAGAAGCCAAGCCAGGGTCAGGAATCAAAGGTGCCAAAACAGAAGCCAGGAACCAATCAGCTGCTGAAACTAAAAGCCTGTTGATTCCTGACTCGTTTTAAGCCTCTTCAGGGGGGGATGGCTGCCTGCCATGCCCCTGATGATGACCAATCGTCTGGTGAGGTTGTGATCTCAGTTCCTCTCTTCTGACTCATCATCTCGTTCTGGCATCTAAGATCTCCCCGTCAGCTGTGTCAGACTCAGGCTTGGCATCTCTCAGCTGTTGATTGTTTTCTGGCGTTGGTTCTGCTTCTGCCCCCTGTTTGTCTCCCTCTCCTGCTACTTCTGGCAATTCAGCTGCAAGAGAGGGGAAGGGCAGATGAGGCAATGGGGGAGCAGCCAGATCCGAGGTTTCTTCCTCCCCTGAGTCGTCAGCAGAGTCCTCATCCATCAAAGAAGGTAGGGAGGAACGCTGAGGCACAACAGTATTCCCCACCGCAGGGCCCTTCTCCCGGGGCTGTCGGTCTGGATGCAGTCGCTGCAGACAGCAGAGGTGAAACTCGTGGACACTCTCTGGCATATTGATTCGCAATGTGTCCTCCCAGGAGGCCTACGAGTTGTGCCCCTCCCAGGTGACAAGGTACTGGAACCTCCCCTTCAGCCAACGGGAATTCCAGATGCTGTGGACCTGCCAGGCAGAGCCCCACTGTGAAGGAGGCGGTGGACGAACCAGGGGTTGAAGCGCGCAATCGGGTTACATCGGCACCTGTAGGGAACAGTGTAAGACTGGATGCACCCGCAAAGAACGTGGTAGGGTCAATCGATAGGCCACTGAGTTGATAACCGCTTCAGGCCAAGAAACCAATGATTCAGCTTTGGTGTTGGACGATCGAATAGCAGGTGTTTGGTTGAGAGCTACACCCGATCGCCCACCACGAGCGGAGGCATATCTCTCCGGTGTCAGTCAACAATCCGCTTGTAAGCATCCTTGGCCTTGTCCAGTTGGTGCCAGAGTAGCTGATGGACTGCATGCAGTTCAGTGAGGAAGTCCGCAGCAGCTGGAAGTGGAGAATCCACGGGCGTTAACAGAAAGAATCGTGAGTGATAGCCCACATTGGCGAAGATCAGGGTCAACTGAGTCGAGGTATGAATGGAGTTGTTGAAAGCGAACTCCGCCACCACCGGATAGTCTGCCCAGTTAGTCTGTTGCTGGTTGACAACGTAGCACAAGTACTGCTCCAACACCCTGATCACCTTCTCCATGCCCCCGTCCATCTCTGGGTGGTGACCTGAGGAAAGGCACACTTGGACCTCGAGGGAGCGGATCAATGCCCTTCAAAACTGGGCGGTGAACTGCACATCCAATCCAAAACCATCTTGTCGGGTAGGCCATGCAACCAGAAAGAGGCGCATCGTGACCTGAGCCGACGGGAAGCCCCGACACGGAATACAGTGCGCCATCTTCGTGAGCATGTCCGCTACCACCAAGACCGTCGTGAACTCTGAAGATGGCGGTAGATCTGTCAAAAAGTGTTGACCGCCTGCCATGCCCCCGACGACCACCAATTGTCTGGTGAGGTTGTGACCTCAGCTCCTCCCTTCTGACTCGTCTCCTCGTTTTGGCATCTAAGATCTCCCCGTCAGCTGTGTCAGACTCAGGCTCGGCATCTCCCAGATGTTGATTGTTTTCTGGCATTGGTTCTGCCTCTGCCGCCTGTTTGTCTCCCTCTCCTGCTACTTCTGGGAATTCAGCTGAAGGAGCAGGGGAGGGCTGACGAGGCAAGGGGGGAGCAGCCAGATGCGAGGTACCCTCCTCCCCTGAGTCATCAGCAGAGTTCTCATCCCTCAAAGAAGGCAGCGAGGAATGCTGAGGCATGACAGATCCAGAGAAAGTATTTAACCATTGGTTCCTGGTGGAGTTGGGCTATGCATGTAACTGAAGACATTGATGTATGTGTTAAATCTAAAAAAAACAATTAAGAATTGATTTTCTTCTCTAGAAGTTAAACTTCAAAGAGCGTTTGCAGCAGATCATTGGCATGAAAATAAAAAGAAGACAGAAAATTATATGCTGAATAGATGATTGTTACGTCCCTATTACTGGTCCTATAGTACAAATAAAACTATTTGTAATGTTGCAGCTAAAATAGCTTTTATTAAGAAATAGTTAAATCTGGTAAACATAAAACTGCAAAAGAAGTGAAATCTTCAAATAACAGTAGTATCAACAGCATAAACATCATTGTCATACATAAAAGCAAAGATTAAATATAATTAATGCAAAATATGAAGCATATTTCAAGCCTCTCTTTAAACATATGACCTTAGTCTCACCATCAGCATGACCCAAGGTAAACGCAGGATTTTTTTTAATGTGCAAGATTATAAAAATGTTGAGTGAACATCACTAGGCATTTAATAATCACACTATATACTGCTCAGCTGAACTATTACAAGTGAAAAACGTTTCTGTCACCCTGTCTAATGATTTCCCGACCTCAGTTACTAAATTGGTCTCAAATGAGATTGGACTAATGAAAACCAGGGAAGGTGGAGATGACAAACTGTTCTATACCAGCTATATACCCCAATTCTGCGTATTACTAAGAAGAAGACAAAAAAAAACCCCATCCCCTGTGTTCTCTAGGAAACAAGAAAAAGGGGCAAAGAAGGAAAATCAAATCCAGAAAAGCATCTGTACCCTTTATTGTACTACCGAGGGGAATTATAACAACTTTTCAAAGCTTCTGAGCATAAACAAGAGTACGTGCAACAGTCAAAATGTTGCCTGAGATGATCAAAGCAATCAGCAACCAACAAAAGAAGCAGGAATAATAAGGCCAGCAGCACCATCCAATCATTACAGGGGATACTGTATCTAAATAAAATTCCTTGTAAATCATAGATTGAGCTCTCTTGAAAAGTATCAGGTACGATGCTTCACACAGAATCTGACAATGACAACTTGTGGAATGCAAACTTGTGTTATCTAACCTCCTAAACCCCAGAGGTTTAGTCTTATAGATGGATCAAAATTATATTTTGTGCAGCTGCTTCAAATTTTACTTCAGATGGACTATCCATAGTAGCTATTTTGAAAAGTGGAATATTTGCATTGAAATGGTGCTGTACCAAAAGCATTGTTAACTTTGGATTCTAATGATAAGAGTAAATGGTCTACCAAATTAAGATTTAAAGCAATTAGTTTCAACAATAGTTTTGTAATTTCCTTGGGTAAAATCAAGTTGTCCAATTTAATGAGGAGTTTTACATCCAAAGGGAAAATTAATAAATACTTGCACTGAAACATATGCTGTGGAGCAGAATCATACCTTAGCTAAATTATCTTGGCTAAGACAGGAATTAGTAAGTTAATAAATATTAATAATTACCAATCACAATTCAAGCTTCTTCTAACCCAACATTTCTTGAATTA
>JANHFO010002323.1:87602-101058 GCA_032468095.1 Pareas carinatus | reverse complement strand
TGTATGTGCAGGCTGAAGGGTCTGTGGGCGGAGCTTCAGAGGGCCTGCAGCTGCTGCATAAGCTTTGGTGTGAGCAGCATAAGTTTTGGCATTATGAAGGTAATTTATTTAACCATTACTTGCTTGCTTGCTTACCTTCTCTCCCCGTTTATCTCTCCCTTTCTTTTTCTTTCTTTATACCCCTCTTTCTCTCGCTCCTTTTTCTCTCTATCTTCCTCCCTCTCCCTAACTCCCTTCTCTCTCTGTATCTCTCCCTTCTCTCCCCCTCCCGCAAATCATTCACTGACCTTGCCCATTTCGGAGCTCCGGAGGGCCTGGAGCTGCAGCATAAGGTTAGGTGTTGGGAAGGTTACTTATTTAACGGCTGTTTGCTTGCTGGCTTGCTTTCTCTCCCCGTCTCTTTCTCCCCCTTTTTTTTCTTTATGCTCCTCCCTCTCTTACTCCCTTCTCTCTCTCTCTATTCCTCCCTCTCTCTAACTCCCTTCTCTCTGTGTATCTCTCTCCCCCAAAGAAATCTTTAGCTGACCTTGTTTGAGTTTGAGTGCTGCATGGCGATTTTGAACAGTAGCGTAGAGGCCAGCACAGACTGTAAACAGTGGTGGTTGTGGCCAGCGAGCAAAGTGGCTCATGGCATAGGGCCCAGTTACCTGCAGGACCGCGTTCTGCCAATCGATACCTCCCGACGACCCACACGCTCCCACAGAGTGGGCCTCCTCAGGGTGCCGCCGGTTAAACAATGTCGGCTGGTGACACCCAGGGGGAGAGCCTTCTCTGTGGCAGTGTCCACCCTCTGGAATGATCTCCCCCATACAATACGCACCATCTCCGACCTTCAGACCTTCCGCTGCGTTCTTAAGACGTACTTGTTTCAACAGGCCGGCTTGGGATAGCCGTGTCTCTGTCCTCCTGTATTTCGATTTGTATTAGATTTTTAATTATTTATTGGATATCGTTTTTATTGCTCCCCTTTTAAATTTCAGGCTCATTTAATATTTTTAATTATATTTTTAATTGTTCATGTTGCTGTTTTAAATGCCTGGAAGCCGCCCTGAGTCCCTTGGGAGAAGGGTGGGGTATAAATAAAATTATTTATTTATTTATTATTGTGAGTGTGCTTTCCTATAAGGAAAAGGGGCAGATCTCTGGGAGGGGGAGGGAGAGGGGAGAAAGCTGAGGCTCACTCTGGTTTTCCTGACCTGCGGGTAGGGGAAATACTTTAAAGGACTTCGGAAAATATCACAGCCCAGCTGATTTAGTGCTCAGCTAATCGTCAGGTGAGGCTGGGGGAGCACTGCGACTCACAACGACCATCTGGCGGACTCCCCCACAGCACTACCTTTATTTTTGGCAGGCTGTTCTCCCTGTGCCTGCAGACACCGTGCGGCCTTTAAAGTATTATGGCCAGGCGTTTGGCAAGCCGCTGTGCTGCTGGTAAATTCCACCATCTTCTTGAGTGCTTGAAGGAAGTAAGCACATGCGCAATCATTCCGTTGCCCGTGTAAGTGTATGTGCAGTTGTTTTTTTTCAAAAAATATTGAATAACTTCGTTAAACATTAATATTATGAAAAAATGTTTCTTAGTGAGCATCTAGATGGCAACCAGGCCTTGTAGTCAGTTTCATCTTTCTAGGGTTAATGGTGCTAGAGATATCATTATGAGTCAGATAGTCAGTCAGTGAGTCTGTGAGTGGATGAATGAATTGTTTTTGAAAAATATATATATAGATCACCAGTTGCTTGTGCAAGTATTTCTTTCACCAGTTTGAAAAAATACACGTATTTTTTTTTAGCTCCCTATATTTATTTTAATGTCATTATTATTTTGGAATGAAAGGTATGTAAATCTTCATATGAAAACAGACTAGGGAATAAAGTCCAACCTTCTTTATCCAAAAACAAATCTTGGGTTTCTCATGAATGAAGTCTTTGATTTAGACAACTCTTGTTCATGTCAGTAATGTAGTTATTGATTTATCTTTGAATTCTGGCTTACTTTCCCTGCTACCTCTATCCTCAAACTAACTTACATTTATAATAGAATTCTTTTATAACAGCAAGAACTTTTTACAAGGAAATAGTTCACTCCCTTCTGTACTCAGAAAAAAACTGGTGCCTCATTTAAAAAGCCATTTATGATAGAATTGCACTGTTGCTTCACTTTGCCTCTGTGTTTTTTGCCTGAAGGTCCAGAACAGGTGGCCATGTTGGGTCTCAGTTTATTCCAGGTTTTTCTCCAATAGCACCAAGTTATTATCCTTCCAATTTTATTGTTTTCAAGTCTCTGCTAAACTATGGAATTTGACTTTTAAAGAGATGATGAAATATAGAATTTAGAGATAGTGAGGTTGTTTTAGACTTCCAAATAAGGAGAGAAAGTAACTTGGGGAGGGAATTGAGAAATATGGTTCAGAGCAATGGAAACATATTTCTTTCTTTCATACATTTCAGAAACACATCAATCAGTCAAGTGGAAGAGGAAGAGGAATGCAACTGTGAAAGGACCACCTAGAAATATAACTATGCAAATTGTTGTATTCTCAGTTCTTAGGCATTGAAGAGATGGGTTGTAGAAAAGAACACTGGTTTATTGTAGAGAAGCAAAGACATAACAAACAGCAAACAGGAACATGTACGAAGCCCAGAAATATCTGCTGCACAACAAGCTTATACACAGAGTGGCCTCTAGGAGGTAGCCAATAGGCTAGTAGGCATTTTCCCGTACGAGCGATCCCTGAAGACAGTCAGTCTGGACCTGCAGACTTCGACTACTTTAGGGCAATGACTAAGCAAACTACATTAAGCTCAATACATTACACAAATGTTGTGATTAAGTCCAGTATTTAGTACACTAGATTAAATAGACTACTGTTTCTCAACCTTGTCATCTTGAAGAGTTGAACTTCAATGTGATGGCTAGGGAATACTACACATCTTCAAGCTGACAAGGTTGAAAAACAGTGGTCTAGATCATTTAACATTTAACATCTTCACATGTTAAGAAAGAAACAGGAAACTTGCAAATATTGTATGATGAGGGAAATTATTTTAGTCAATTTGGATAATTTATATTGCATGCAGAAGAAAAGCTTGTTGCTTCTACTTTAATCTTGAAGCAAAGCAAAGCAGATCTAGTAATCAATCAACACAATATTTACTGTACATTTATGAAAGATATGTGACATTTTAAAATGTTACTATATTGCTGGGTGTGACAGTAACAGCAATTCATCAACAGACAAATTGCATGGTTGACATCTTTGCTCATAATTGCTACAAGATATTATTGCATTGAGATATCAAAATTTTGCAAAGCATTCTATCATTCTTGACAAGATCATAGAAAGTATATTTCATGTTGTGTGAAACATTTAATATTGTTTTTTAAATAAAACTGTTAAGATGTTTTGCTTAAGAAGATTTGCAGATAGAATTTGATTCAAAGACCTTAAGCTGAATAAACTACTACCTTGTTCCACTAAAAGCTTAAAGGAAAAATTGAAGAATTCTTGCTGGACAGAATAGCTCTGTACTAGATCAACATTAATCTACTGTAATGTATTGAGATAAATGTAATTTGCTGAGTCATTGCCCTAAATTCTGCAGACCCAGACTGACTGACTCCAGGGTTCGCTCCCACAGGAAAATCCTCAATTGCCTATTGGCTGCCTCCTAGAGGCCACTCTGTATATAAGCACATTGTGCAGCAGAATTGCTGGGCTTTCTGCCTGCTGTAAGATATGCCTGTGCTGTGTTCTGTTCTACAACCAGTGTCTATCATGCTAAGAACTGAGAACGTAACATCTACCTATCTAGTATTTGTATCATTTCTGTCAGATTAAAATCCACATTTTTATTATATGTGCCTCCATGCTTTACCAACTGACTGAAACAGCAGTTCCCATAATGTAGAAAACTGTAATAGTATTTCACAATAAATTGAAAATATTCAGACTGTCTGAAATATACTTTCAGTACTAAGTAAGACCTGATCTAAATAAAAATGTATTTATATAGATTAGATAACTATACTTATAAATGGTTTTTAGTCTCAGAATGTATTACAGAAATAATGTATATAATTATGAATTTAAAGGGCTAAGTTTTAATCATTGGCTACTGCAGAAGCAATACTTCAAAGATTAGAATGTTACGTTTTAACAATCCTCATTGACCCAAGTGCAAAAGTAACAAGCATATTAATTACACAATAGTCTTCGACTGCACATGAGAGTATACTGACAACAATTTCTAGAAGTAAATGAAAAATAATCACATTACAATAAAAATAGCAGAATATTGAAATGCCCAGAACAAAAACTATTTCATGCCCTATTAACGTCTTGTGGTAGCACATTAATTAGGACTCTGAATTAAATACATGGGAAAGTATACTAATGAGATGTAGTAAGGTTTATAGAGTTAATGTTTAGATTTACATTATTAAGTTTTGCTTGCCAGTAATTTTGGAAATTTAGCTGAGCCAAAAGAAAACCATGTTTTTAATCATATTTAGTTGTATTTCATCAGGAATTAAAATAGAGAAAGAGTATTGAAGAGAGAAGACTATTAACTTTCACTGTACCCTATGCTTTGGGCAATCTTCAAATTAGCTCAAGTTCCACACCAATCTTTTCTAATAAGCAACAAATCACAATGAAATAACAAAGCTGAATTACAGTACAGATTTAAACTAGTACACTCTGTAATTGTCAATAATCTTTTATTGTTAGTGTTGTGTTCAGTGCAGCTGAGTGAACTGAAATGGACAGTCGCCATTGGCTAGCCGGATCAGGTGAAGGCGATCAATCAGCAGTAAGTGGCACAAGCACGCCGGATGCTGATTGGCCGGCCCGCATCAATCCAGGAAGTTCAAATGCCAATTCGACTGACTTTAAATAAGGGACACCAAGTGTGTGCTGGTTGTCTCGGTTCCTGTTCTTTAATAAAGTGTTTAGTTCAGTCATGTGTCGATATCTTCAGTAACTCACAAAACAGTAGCGACGAGGACTGGGAGTAAGAATGGATCACGAACGGTACACTAAACCACACCGATCGACTCGGCTAACCTGCGACAATGGCAAAGATAGGCAGAATCGAGGAATTCGATCTCTCGCAGCCAGACAGATGGTGGTCCTACTGCTCTAGATTAGAGAGCTACATGAAGGTGAATCAGATAAAGGATGACAGCATGAAAGTGGAAACACTCCTCTGCGTGAGTGGCCCAGTCATTTTTGACATCGCCGAGAATTTATTCGACCCCACGGCATTCCAATACATGGCATACATAGACTTAAAGGAAAAGCTTGATGAACACTTTACTCCGGTGCTCTCCGTGATTGTGTGGCCAAAGAGAGGACGAATACGTCTCCGAATTCGTCACCGCACTGAGACGTGCTGCAAAACCATGTACGTTCTCAAACTTGGAGGAACAACTCATGGACCGCCTCGTCTGTGGCATCAGGGATCAAACGATCCAGCAGTGCTTGTTCACGAAAGGCGACATCTCGTTCACCGAGGCATTAAAAGAAATTATGTCTCACGAAGCTGTCGGAGGAGCTGTCCATGTTGTGAGAGCAGTGCCACCGGTGCCGCCCACTGCAGCAGTACACCGAACTGAATCTGGCCCAAGAGCAGCAGGAGAAATCACCGACATCAACAACAACATCGAAGAGATTGACAGAATCCAGGGAACCTGCCAACGCCCCACAGCCAACAGTGGAAACCTATCTCCATGCCCGGGTTGTGGCGTTTCCCATGCAAGAGCAAATTGCTGTTTCTGCGCCACACACTGCAGAGTGTGTGGGAAGAAAGGACATATCACAGCCGTCTGCTGATCTAGAAGGCAGACCCAGACCACAGCAGCAGAAGTAAGCTGTGGAAAAAGGGCCCCACAGTCACACCAAGTAAGCACTTACTCGTCCGCACACCCAGGCAACGGGGACCAAGCCAACAGACCCATTATAGAGAAGCTGCGGCTGAGGGTAAAATTACAGGGAGTTTCATGCTGCATGAAACTGGACATGGGTTCATCCCTCTCGATTATCTATATAGGAACATTCAAACACATGTGCAAGGTGGGAGGGAAAAAGATCAAACTCAAACCCATGGGAGTTCTCCTAAAGGACTTCCAAAACAAACCTATCAGAGTTCATGGAGAAGTGTTGCTCATGGTCAAGCACAAAGGATTCAAAAGACCGGTCCCGGTCACGGTAGTTGAGGGAAACAAGGTGAGTTTAATAGGACTGAATTGGTTTCACGTCTTGGGAATTGAGATCAAGGGCATCAACCAAGTAGCGGAAGACCCGCTAACAACCACCTGTAGAGAATTTGAAGACATCTTCAAGAGTGGGCTAGGGGAACACAGGGAGACCGATAATATTCCACCTAGACACAACGGTAGTGCCCATAAGGCTCAAACAGAGAAGGGTACCATTCACCCTGAAACCAAAAATCGACGCAGAATTAGATAAGCTAGTCGAACAGGGAATATTTGTACCGGTAGATGGGAGCCCATGGAAAACCACCATAGTCACACCCCTCAAAGTGAATGGTGAGATCAGAATATGTGCTGACCATAAGTGCACCATCAACAAAGCACTCCGCCAACACGCCTACCCAGTCCCCCTAATAGACCACATCTTAGCCTCACTGGGTGGGGGGAATTCTTTTGTAAACTAGATCTAGCCCAGGCATACCAGCAGTTGCCGGTAGACCAGGCAACAGCTGAGGTACAGACGATAGTCATGCACAGGGGGGCATTCAAGGTGACGCGACTCCAATTCAGAGTAAGAATAGTGCCAGGGATATTTCAGGAACTCATGGAAACAATTCTGAAGAGCATTCCCAGAGTCTGCCCCTATTTTGATGATGTCCTCATTGCCGGAAACTCAGCAGAATGCCTGGCCAAACGACTAAGGGCAGTGCTACAGTGATTCCGAAAAGCAGGGCTCAAATTAAAGAAGGAAAAATGCCAAATTGTAGTCATATCTACGGAATTCCTCGTATTCTGTATCAAAGTGGATGGGATTCACCTGTTCGAGAAAAAATTAGAAACCATAAAAAATGCCCCCACACCGAATTTGAAAGAGCAGCTACAGGCATTCCTGGGGCTCGTATATTTCTACCACACGTTTCTTCCACACAAAGCAACAGTCGCAGAAACACTCCACTGTTTGCTCGACAAAATGGCCACCTGACAGTAGACGGAGAAACACGCCCAAAGCTTTAATGCAGCTCGAGCCCTCCTTACGTCGGAATCGGTACTAGTACATTTCAACGAAAGGAGACCCGTATGCACAGCGTGTGATGCATCGCCATGTGGGATAGGCGCAGTCCTCAGCCATGAAGACCACAGCGGGACACGGTTCCCAATCGCTTATTACTCGCGAACACTTTTGTCGTCAGCAACATGACATTGGGTCCTTCAGACGGCCACCGTCACCCAAGAGGAGGTACTCAGTGTTTTGGCAGAGGGGTTGGCAGTTGCCGGACGAACCGGATGGGAGCGACAAGGTCCCTCGAGATCACCTCCCACAGCAGCCATCATCGACGCACCACAGCCCGAGTCACCGGTACCTGCTCGAGAAGGTGGCAGCGCGACCCCACCCCCAGCCGACGAGGACCAGCCGCACAGCTGCCACGGACAATGCCGGGGGCCCTGGACCAAGCGCGGTAGACACAAATAAGAGTTGTGTGAGCACGGGACTAACTTCCACCAAGGGAGAGGGGGGAAAAGGGGTTGTTGTGTTCAGCATGGCGGAGTGAACTGAAATGGACAGCCGCCATTGGCTAGCTGGATTGGGTGAAGGTGGCCAATCAGCAGCAAGTGGCACAAGCACTCCGGACGCTGATTGGCCGGCCCACGTCAATCCAGGAAGTTCAAATCCGAACCTGATTGACTTTAAATAAGGGACAGCAAGCGTGTGCTGGTTGTCTTGGTTTCTGTTCTTTAATAAAGTGTTTAGTTCAGTCATATGTCCGTGTCTTCAGTAACCCACAAAACAGTTAGTTTCCTTTTAAAGTCAGCAAAGGATATAAGAAGGCTAATTTGAAAACTTTTTAAAAAAATCAAATCTTCTATGTCTTTAATAAAACCTGGTTTTGAAGGGATTGTATAAACTGTAAATGTTAAATAGACAAACAAGCACTAATCCTCCATTCTCTCCTTTTCTTCTCATATACCACACTTCAGTTATTAGAAAGATTTTCCAAAGGATTACTGTTGTACATGTGAGGAATATTTGAAAATAGTTGCTGTTAATATCATTTACATTTGCTAAAATGACTATAGGGTGAATGCTAAATGCAGACTTGGCAGTGCACATTCTATACATGGAATATCAGGTGAGAAGACCACCGAAAAGCTTTATTTCATGCTTGTCTTTTTGAGACTCAAGGACAGATTGAGTCCTTTTAGCTTTTCTTTCTATAACTCCTTGCTTATGTTCTTTGGATTTTTACGAAGTAGTCTTGCTTCTTGCAAATGTGACAGATTTTTGTCTCCTTTAATCAGTCCCTACCATTCACCTTCAATAAAGATTCTCTCCCTTTATATTCTTTTTTTAAGAAATATAGGACATCTTGCCAAGTAATTTTGTGCCAGTTCCAATATTCAGCTGCAGGAGTCAGATGGTGGTTTATGATTCACTGATCGCTGGGTCTCAAGGAACAATGATGAATTGCTAAAGCATGGTAAGTTCTAACGTCTACAGAAGATCCTCATTTTCCTGCTTTCAGCTACTTCCTTGCTAGTTTTTAGAGCTAAGATAAAGTTTCCTGGGGCCCTTTTGTATGATCAGAACTATTTCTGGTTTTCAACCATTCCATCAGTTCAATTTTCTCATTAGTTTAATATTCCAACCACTCCCCCTCACTGGCTAATATAATAAATAGTTTCATGCCATTGTTACATCTAGTGATGCTTCACCATCAGATATCTCAAAGGCCTAGATATTGGTCACCCAGCAGACATAGCTGGGAGGGGTTAAGATGAAACCTGCAGTGCAGACTAAGAAGCTGTTATCATTCATCTCAAAGAAAACACAGCTTAGGAAGAAAACATAGATCTAAGATATAGCATGTTTTAATTTGCCAATTCTTATACCAACCCTTAAATTAATATCATGACTTTAAGTAATATGAAATAAATCAATCAAATAAAAGTGTCAAAAATTAGCTAGGACATGTGTTAATTGAACTGTGCACAATTCAATTAATGATTTTGAATTAACAACTATTAACATTAGTTGGCTCATTCTAAAACAAATGGATTTAAACTGGGGCTTCTCTTAGGGTTATTACTTTAGTCCACAGCATATATACAGGCATACAGGCAGACAGACATAAAAACTCTAGATTTATGTCAGCACTGCATCATAACACCTGAAAAGCCATTGTTGCATATAGAAATACTTCCATAAAAGTTAAAAGTGTAGTGTAAATTGACAGAAAGCCTACTTATTTAATTATACTGGATTTTCAAATGTTTTGCTTCCCGAAAAATGTTTGGTGATTAGGATAGACCCCCTCAAACTGAACACAAATATAATATCAGAATGATTGTATCATGTAGGAATATTGATAAACATGAAACTAACTTTTAATAATTACAATGTATTTAATGACATAACACTGTACAACAATGATTTTTGAAAAGTTTTGCTTCCTGTAAAGTTTTTGCTGATTGTGACAGGTACCTGTGGGTATGGACAAATATAGTTTTGGTTTTGCTGCATCACATAGGAACTCTGAAAAATAGCTAACTGTTTACCAACAAGAACATATTTAATTGTGCTTATGTTTCTAATACACTATTAAGTTCAACATAATTAAAAATGTTTTGCTCCGGATTTTTATTTGCATTCAATGTCCAATGCATCACGTTGTGGTATTCAACAGTAGTCAGCAAGTACTGATGGATTCCAGTTGCCTCGATATTGCTTTTACACTGTAGCTGTGTCCTGGTAAAACCTTTCACCGTGTCCATCACTGGCAGCAGCGAGATTTTCAGGGAAGAGGTCCAGGTGTGAATGATGAAATGAATCTTGAGTGACATATTGCACTTCATTGCTTTGTATGCTTTGAGAAGTTTGTCTACCAGCTGAATGTAATGCGAGTCTCTGTCATTGTCAAGAAAATTAGCAACAATAACTTCCAAAGCTTTCCAGCCAATCTTTTCTGGCTCAACTGACAGATCTTCGAAACGCTTTCACTCACAACATGTATGATCTGAGGGCCAACAAAAATGCCCTCTTTTATCTTGCCCTCAGTTATTCTTGTAAATATCTGTCTTAAATAACGAAAACCTTTACCTTCTTTGTTTTCACAAAATTCTTCATAAGTCCCAATTTTATGTGAAGATGAGGCAAAAAAAATCTCTGCCTGGTCGACAAGCAGTTCACGCACCACATTTTTCTGTCCTGGAACTAACTTTTTATGGAGTGGCCAGCTGTGTCTACCATAATGTGACTCTTTGGCACAACTGTCCCATTCACAGATGAAACAACAGTAGTTTGTGTAGCCAAGCTGTAGTCCCAGCAACAGAGCAGCGGCATTCAGATCTCCACAGATATTCCAGTTGTGCTTGCTGTACTGAATATGCTTCGGCAACATTTCCATGTTCTTGTAGGTTTCATTCATGTGTGTTGCATAGCCAACAGGTATTGAAGGGTGAACACTGTGTAACAGAACAGCTTTGAGGCTTAACATTGACAAATCAATAGAGAGAGGCCACTCTTGAGGGTCATGGTCACAACTCAAACCAGAAAACAATCCCTTGATGTCAACACAGAAACAGAAACAGTCACCTTGTGCCAAGAATTTGGTTATATCTTCTTGGCGGCTCCGAAAAACAGAAATTTTTGTACCTGGTGACAGCAAACACCATTCCTGCTGTCTTGAACCCAGCAATTCAGCTTTTGGTTTTGACAGACCCAAATCTCTGACAAGATCGTTTAATTCTGACTGGGTTATGAGATATGGATTGCCTGAGGAGCACGGGTCAAAATCTGGATCAATGGCACTGCCAGTTGCCTGCATTGCGGTTTCTTCATCTGGTTTGTCTAAGGTTACCATTTCTCTGGTAATTTTGGAATTGGAAGACTGGCGTCTGCATACTTCCACAGAACAGCTTCCAACCCGGCCTGATTTCATGCCTGGACATGCCCAGACTGCATAAAACATTGTTCATAGCTCTCTTACAGAAATGAAAATTTTGGGATAGAAATATAAGAAAAAAACATGACAGAACTGAAGATGGCAATGAAACAGTGTTTGATGGGCCAATTTGGATGTGGCTTTCATGATCAGCAGCCAAAAATATACAAGGAGCACCCAACAAACAGTGTTCAAGAAGCAAAAACTTTGTTGTGCAGTAGCTTATTTTTTGAAATATGTCTAAACCGAACACAGAGCTATCAACTTTAATTGTATACAGGCTTTTCTAGATTCTAGTGGTGTGTAGTTGCTATTCGGTTATATCTATAAAAACACTACAGTACTCCACTGAATGATTACACCATTTTGTAAGAAGAGTCTATTCCTAAATTCAAATGGTGTCAGATTCATGACAGTCAATGCCTAAATTGATTTAATAACATCAGTTAAATAAAGATGGTAGCATTCTACTTTGATATGTACTTATAGGGAAGGAGTTGGAGTTGAGGTTTTATCCAAAGTGGAAATAGCATAGTTTATTGACTATACCTTCTTTTCTTTTTAAGGCAAGGAAAAATAGAATAACAACAATGTTTAATTAAACTGCTGCACAATCTTTACATAAAGCTTAAGTCAATTTTGATCCAAACATATCCTTTTAATTCCAAGTAGTTTGTCTTTCTTAGGTTAACCTGAATCCTAACATTCAAACTGAGAACAATTTCTAATGTTAAGAATGAACTGCTTATTCAAGGGACATGTCTCATCCAATATTTTTATTTCTGATTATTTAGCATTAATTCATAATCGCATTGCTTTATGTTAACTATAATAATATACTGGTATCATACACTATGTTATATTAGAGTCCCCTCAAAATTCTGTATGTCAGCAGAGTACCACTAGTAGCATATGCAATGATAATTTAATATATTAACTTTAATTTAATATTGAGATTTAAGTTCTTCTTATTAAGAGCAAAGTTCATATCTTACATTTAACCTAATGTAGAAGTGGCAGCACTGTATGCCCTTGTCCTTGTTGCGTACTTTCCGAAATTAAGCTTAGTGACTGCATATTTCCCACGTGTATTTGACAGCCGAGCAGAGTCTATGCTTTGTGAGTCTGTCAACACACGCACGGTTCTTGTAAGTCATTATTTAAATAGAACCCGAGAACAAGATATAATAGTCTGCTCCTCAGAGGCAGTGTTTTCCAATAGAGGGAGGGGCTTGTGGGGGGCTTTTGCAGAGAATTAATGGAGATGAGATGGATGGCAAAGAAGGTAGACCCAGACAGTGTTAGATTTTGAACATTGCTTTAGTTTTGGTCGGCTAAAGAAATGATTTGATGGCAGCCTATAGTCTGCCGAAATATTCATGATTTGATGGCAGCATAAAATGTCCTGAAATATTCAAAAATATTCTAATATTTCAATATTCTGCTAGGAAACATGTCTTCCCTTTTCAAATGGCTTCTCAATGCTGAGGACTGAGATGGGAGAGACCTCATTCTATCAGCCAGGGAGTCAGTGCCAGCCAATATAATTACCCTTTTTCTTCCCTATAATATTTATAGGGAAGGTAAAATAAAATGTATTTATTAAATAAATTTAAAATGACCCAACTCACACACAGGTGAGTCCAGTCAGCTTAAGATATTAAAAGTCCACAACATAAAAACCATACTTCCCATCCTTCTTCACAGCAACACAATAAAATCGGTTTCATCTCTATTCATGGTTCCCAGGCCTGCTGAGGAAAATCACATCGTCAGGACCTTTTGAACAAGCAACAAGGTGACGGGGACAAATGTAACTCGTGGGGAAATGATTTTCCATAAAGAAGGGGCCACAACCAAAGAGGTCCTTTTCAAGGTTCTACCAGTTGTACATTCCCAACACTCTAGATGGGGCTGCCTAAACGTACCCTGCCTTCCCATCCTTATGGGCTGCGTGGATAATTTTTATTCTTACAAAATAAAGCACCTTGTTTACAGAGTGTCTTTCTGTAAATTTTTCCAGCCAACATTCTTTTTTGTCTTCATGTTTTCATGAGCAGCCTTAAAGTATGATAATTTGCTTCCTTAATGCATTAATTGTTGTTCAGTGCATTTTCCATTACTACTCAACTTCACCCATGTTCATAATGAACAAAGAAGGATTTGATATATATTATATTATATTTATTAAATTTTTATACCGCCCTTCTCCCCGAAGGGACTCGGGGCGGTGTACAGCCGTATAAAAACATTTACAAAGGAACAAATACAACATACGTACAACACATTAAAAAACCACTAA
>JANHFO010002323.1:26243-45067 GCA_032468095.1 Pareas carinatus | reverse complement strand
CCGGCGGAGCGATTTCCATGTGCACGGAATCGCTCCGCCGAAATCTCCGCAGCGGGGGAGTTACCCCGCTGCTTGGACTGGAGCGTTCCCGGCACCCCGCGGGGGGGAAATCGTTCCACGGGACGCCGGGAATGCCCCAACCCATGCAGCGGGGTGACTTCCCCGCTGCAGAGCTGCCAGCGGAGCGATTTCCATGTGCACGGAATCGCTCCACCGAAATCTCCGCAGCGGGGGAGTCACCCCGCTGCTTGGACTGGAGCGTTCCTGGCACCCCGCGTGGGGGGGGGAAATCGCTCCGCAGGACGCCGGGAATGCCCCGCCTCTTATGATCCAGAGCATCCTATAGGCCGAAAAATGCGGTAATTTTAAATTTCTATTAGGTTTTAAATTGGTTTTATATTTGACCCTAAATCAGCCACTGCAATTATTATTGTTTTTATATTGCTTTTAATGTGTTGCTTGTGTATTTGTTGTAACTGTTTTTATATGGCTGTACACCGCCCTTGGTCCCTTTGGGGAGAAGGGCGGTATAAAAATACAATAAATAAATAAATAAATAAATATTGATAGAACACTTCTTTCCTCTATTGTATTGAGACTTATAACAATATAATAAAAAAGAGGTTTCATACAGAATTTCTGAATAAGCTGAAAATATGACTGTAAATATGTTTACTATGAAAATGTTTATTTATATTTGTCTGTTTTAGGTCCAGTCTTTCTACAGGGGATCCGACTGTCAAGTTCTACGCTAATTATGTCAGCCTGAACCTGTGCTTCAAAATTGCCAATGCTTAGGAGAAGGGGGGGAAGGGTTGTCTTAGAAATGCTGTCTTAGATCTGTTGCGTGGCAATGTAACCGTTTAAGATTGTTGACATTTTTCTCCATGGGAAGAAAGAGCTGGTCCAAGGTCATCATTGCAGGTGTGAAGAGTAATTATAACAAAGCAAGTGCCTTTTATCTGTACCACCTTCCAGTAGTTTTGACTCTGGGAAAAAGTACTATTTAAAATATGCTACATTATGGGAGGGGAAATAGATTCAGCTTGTGTACTGTTTTGTGGTGCACCCAGGGTTGTGGTTCATAGTTGTTGTTCAGTCGCTAAATCGTATCAGACTTTTTTTAAATAGAATTTTATTGTTTTTAAACAAACATAAAAATAAAAACAAACAATTAAAAAACATAAACCACACATCACCAACAAAAAATAAAACAAAATGAAAACATCCGATATAGCAGAAATGGAAGAGGAGCACAGTCCAACAAATTACACTCGAACATCTGTCATATTGACAGGTTGTACATATATCATTTCTAATCTTTACCCCTAGTCCTACCTTTCCATTTTTTTATATTGATTAACCGTTGATAGGTTCTACTACTTCAGGAGTTTAAAGATCTACCTACAATTATTATGAAGCTAAGACTGAGCTTTTTTTCTTCTTTGAGATATATGAAATATAATTTGTTGAAGTTTGCCAAATTGAAAGCGACCTGACCCTATTCACATACACAGGAAGCATATATTTGTAGCATATATTCCAGCAATTTCCTATATGAAAATCTGGAATGCTTATGATGAGATTCAATACAAAATTTAAAAACTATGCTATTAGTTCTAAGACTTTTATGTATTTTATTTCTTTGAATCAGTCATGGAATCAGGATTACGTGCATAGAATCAATACATATTCTTGGCAATAGGTGTATTCATCCTACCATCCATTCATCCATACATCCAATTTCTATAGTCACCTAACTTAACCAAGGGTGTCTGGGAAGTTTATAATTCTAAAATTTTAAGAGACTCAAAGCAAATTAGAAGATATTTAAACAATAAAAATATTCATAAAATATGTATAAACAGCAGCCAGGATGATTAATCAACTAATAAAAAGCCAGGTAATGGGGCTTATTCTGGGAACCAGGCCGGGTACATGGCCAAGTTTTTAAAGCTTTGCAAAAAGCCAACAGGGCTGAGGTCATTCTAATCTCTGAGGAAAGAATATTTCATAAGGAAATAGTGCCTTTTCTACTGTTTATTTATAGATATTTTGGTCTAGTAGAAGACCATAATGAGTGAGAGACAATAAATCAAGATGAACTGGCCCACTTTGAAGTTTTCCTTTCTCACAAGTGGATTTCGAAAGATTCAATTCGACGCTAGTTCACATCTCATGCTTCCGAATAGGGAAAACCGCCACTGATTTTCGAAACTACATTACCGAAATTAGGAAAGATGATAGAGGCGACACTGTAGTCACCAAAAAGTGGCATCCAGAAGCTGAGTATAAAAACTAAGGATGCAAAACAGATGAAAATAACCTCTGTACAGAAGTGAGGAAGTTGGAGAATTAGGCATTTTTTTTCTACTTTCACTGACACGAAATGTTTCAGATGACTCTACTCTCAGAAGTGTCCCACTACATATTTGAACTGATTTATCTTTGTTTGATAAATTTCCCCTTGGAAATCAGCTTTCCATCGGTCATTGATCCTGACTCAACAGTTGTTCCAAGGTACAGGCTTTTTTTTCTGTAGCTGCAATCAGGAAGAAGTTGGATCCCTTGCTCTACCGCTGAGACACGGTCCTTATTAATTGCAAAGGTGCATTTCTTTGGCCCTGCAAAGATGGGGGTTGCCAAAATCATCAGAATGCTTCCTCTGATTGGCAGAATTCCCTGCCAATTCTGAATGAATCTTTCTTTTATTATAGCCTCAGTTCTGCAAAACTGAAATATTTCTACAATCATTTACAAATGATCTAAAATCTATACTAAGATATTAACATTTTAAGATGTGATCCATTTTAAAATCACCTCGATCCAAGGGATTAAGGTAAAATGCAGGCCACATATGAATCGACAGAAGAGAACACACAAGAAAAATAAAGCTAACCATTACTTCAGGTGACAGAAAATCTTAGCAGAGAAGTGTTGTATTTTCCCACTTCCCAGGAAATTAAATGTCACGCAAAGCACTGCTATCAGAGCTTCATGGCTCCTGTAAATATACACAGATAGTGAAAAATAAAATAAAATATTTTCTAATTTTACAGACAGATTGCTTTATGTTTATCTTATCTTCAAATCTAAATAGCCATTTTTAAGTTTCATAATCAGAAAATGTGCATATGATGTTGTGAAGGATCAAGGTAAAATAATATTTTAAAACAATGTGTTTCTGAATGAAAGTTATGAACAAGAGAAATTAAAAATTCTTAAAACTTTTGCTTTGTGTGTAAAGTTTATTTATACTGGCAGTGAGCTGCCTATAAATTCTATTTAACAGAAATTGCTGAAAATCTTATATCTCTTTTTTGGCATCCAAGTACAATATTTTTAAATGGGTTCCGAGGATTACAGAAGGCATGGCAGGGAAGTGATGATGTCACTACCAAGTATGAAATTCATATTCTTCATTTTTCTTTTTACTATTCCAGAATTTGGATTTAAAAGAAATAAAATGGTGGTGCCTCTTTTACATTTGGGCACCATACATATAGAGACAGAAACACTATGCAAAAATATTATTTCATAATATTTGGGATAATATCTGGGTTTTTCAATATATTTAGTAGCACAGAAAAAGGAAGGAAAATAATTCAGAAGAACAGTAAATAATTAAACAAAGCTGAAAAAATTATCTACTTGTTTTTAACTTGAAGATTTTTTTTTCTTATTGTCTGGTTTCAGTTTGCCTAGAATGTGCATTTCTTCAAAAAAAAATCTATTTTTACTTGTTGTATGCTTGAAGCAGTGCAATCAAGGTCAATCATCCAAGTTCACAACAGTCACATAAACAATAAGATATTATTGAACAGGCAGACAGCATTGCTACATTCCCAAACCGATCTGTAGTTGATCTTTCACACCCATAGTCATAGCAGACAAAAGTATGAACACTATAATAAGATGTTCCTTATTTTTAAAGCATCTTCTACTAGGCAGTGCCATTTAAGCTTGATGAGATTGATTTTCTACCTTCAAAGCAGTTTTCTCAAACCCAATCAGGAATGTATAAAATAAATTGGATGTCCTACATTAGATACACACCATTTCTTCATAGATTTTTTTCAGACAACCTAATTGGTTTATTACTAGGGCAAATATACTTTCTAATAGATTTTATACATTACTTAATATATTAGAGACAGCAAAATATTCTAGCAAAACAAAAGTCCTTATTATAACTGTAGAAATGGGAGTGAAGTAAATAGATTAATATCTAATGATATTAATGGATATTGCTTTGCTTTTTGGTCCTTGTTTTTAAAAAATGCCTGATTTCAAGGCTAATAAAAGGATTGTGATATCGCTTTTGTACCTCTATGAAAACTGTAAAATGCTTTTCTGCTCAAAAATTGTTTGAAAATACATTTCAGGAGGAGTTACAAAATATTTTTTTCCTGGGAAAAAATATAAACTATAAAGCCATATAAAGCATTTGTGCAGCTTGTGGGAAGAAACAAATAATGCAGAAACAAGATTATATTGAATATGCATAGACACGTATATAATGAATTTGCTATATGTGTACATATATCAGTTTGTGTCTAATGTGCTTGCATTCCTGCCTATGTCTGTGTATGCATAAAATTATTAGAGTGTAGAATTAGACTGGACTTTATATCCCTGGCATAGTTATGTTACTCAATTGACATACAATTAAGTAACCAAGCTTTTCTTAAACTGAAAAAAATGTATAACTGGTGTATTTTTTATTGTTCTTTTTATTAAATGTTCACATACTAAAATCATTTCTTATACCAGTGACAAAGAAAGAAAAAGGTCATATGTGGTATCAAGTTACATTGACATTGAATGTTACACACAAGTTTAGCACTTAAGTACAACATATAATCTTTCGTTCACTGAGGTTTCAAGTCACTTTTCCGTTCACTACTATCAATGAGCCCCACGTTCGAGCTACAAACGGTTGTATTTCTTTCGTTATAATGCTTTAAAGGCAGCAATGAATATTAGTTTGAATATTAGTTGACATAGTATGTTAATTAAGCATTAACTTTTATGAACTAATAATTTTGCACAATTGAAATTTTCCTATAAAATTTATTTTTCACAATAATTAAAATAATACATTTTCACAACAAACATGCTGTCTGAGTATATAACCTATACCTACAATCTCAATTCCCTCTCTCTTGAAAGACAAACTAATTTTCATACCATTTATAGAATAGATCTCAACATTAAAAATGTGTCATTTAAAATTCAAGTTTAATGTAGTTTGCTCATTTTTCTAATCAACCATAAATTTTGTTTGCGAAAAACTATTTCTCATGCTATTCATAAAATCATCCCAAAATTAAAAATGTTTCATTTAAACTTCAAATTTTAAATCTGTATATTTCTCAATATTTTTTATAATACACTATACATGTTATTATCTTATCCAATACCTCTAACCATTTCTAGCATAAATCTCAGCATTAAAATCATTCCCTCCCCCAAAAAAGTTCTCAGTAGAGTAAATACCAACATTTCATTTAAAATTCAAATTTACAATCTATACATTCTCTAATCAAACATAAATTTTACAATCCTAAAAGCTATTTCTTATACTATTCATATTTTTTTATTTAGAATTCATGTTTAAAATCTGTATATTTCTCATTTTTCTATTTGGATGCCCCCAAAATCACAGTGTACAAAATCACAATAACCTGGCAACATGGAAGTCAAACTAAATCAGTGCTTGCGTTTCTTTCTAATATCCCACCCGCCTCACACACACTAAATTTCCTCTTATTTCAGTGAGGTTTAGCTATTTTACAGAAATTCCAGATCCATTTCCCCCATAACTTTTTAATATGGTAGTTGGAAAGCCTTTCTACTCTATTCTACTTTATGTCCCTTTTTTAAAAATTCCCTAACACTGTGGGTTAGCTAGAAAGCCATGTTATAAATTCAATACATAGTTCTGCATTGATTTTTTCATCATTCTTCACTTCACATCAAACTTCTAATCCCCGGAAAGTTCAATATCTTTTTATTCAATATCCTCAGGCACCAATGAATCAATAACTTGGGCCTAAGTAACATCCCATTATTTGACAACTGAGTTACTCATTTTTTCCATTTAGTCATCAATCACCCAAACCTTTTTGCCTGCCAGTCAATACTGTTTTGAGGTGTTGTAATTTAGCAAGAGGGTTTTCTTGTCTCAGTTAAAGAATACTAGCAATAATTGCATCTAAAAGAGCTCAATCACATTAGCTTATATTCGGCTAGGTAAATGCATATTTCTTTTTTATACTTAATCAAATCAGATTTTTTTCTGTATATGTAACTTAATATGCTCTTGGCACAGTTAATAGTGTCATAAGCCCACATTGGATGATTTCGACAGAATAGGGATATTGATCTCTGGAAAAGTAATAGTCATATATGTTTTACCATCTTTATTGAAATCTTGTATATACAATTTAAATGGCAGAACTTAGTTTTAGTGATAAATTTAGCATAAACAACAGATGACCTAATAAGTGTATTAATATTGTCTTTCAAGTGATTTTTATTTATTAATTACATTTATATGGCAACCAATTCATTGTTGAAGCAACTCTTGGCAGCTTACAGTTAGAAAAATTATTAGGATGGCTCCCAACTCGCTGGTGAATAGCTGAATAATAAATCTTTCTATATTGAAAATAATTGTTCTCATGACAGAACTGGGACAATACAGAAGTTAGTATATGAAACCTACAAGAGACAGGGGATGGGGCATCATTCACCTTCTCAGATTTGTGGTTCTGAATTAAAATGAGACAAACCCGAAAGCAAGGCCCAAAAGGACAATAATACCAATACCCATAATAACAATGGTAAGGCAAGCAACCAAGGTCCATTCAGTTACACATTATATGTGATTTAGATCCTATTTCACAATTCAGTAAAACTGAAGGTGACTAGATGACTCCAGAAATCCTTAGCAGAAACACTAGATAAATGCTAATAAACTTCCACTGAGCCTATATGCTGCCTCTTCTTGCTGATTAATATGGCAGGTATAAGTTCATAATATGGTTCCATATTATTCTTTATGACTTATTTAGTCATGAAGAACATGTATGCAAGGGACTATCAGTCATGGGCCACTAGCAGCTTCTTCGATCACAGGCAGCCGGCCACGACTGAGGTATTTGCCTGAGCAAATGGAAAACAATGGGCTCTATCTCCCATCTGCCCAGGCAAATGCCTCAGTCATGGCTGCCTACCTGTGATAGAAGAAGCTGCTGCCTCTGTCCGACTTGTCCACGTTCAGCCAGGAAGCCTGCAGGGTCTTTATTCTCATGGGCGTGAAAGCACGGAGGGTTGGTAGAGGCTGAATTGTGGGAAAGGCTCCACTTTCTCCACACTTTGAGCCCTGTGTATATTTAGACAAAAGAGACTCTGCAACTCGCTCTCCAAATCGCCGCTACAGTTCCAGTTGTTGGGCAGTGCGACCGCAAGTGCGTTACAGGGCTTCTCACTGTCAGATCAAGAGAGGAAACGTGGAACTCGGGAAATAACATTTCAGTGTGCAGAGCTCTTACTCAAGATCGCAAAAGAAAGCCAGCAGGCTTGCAGCCGTTTCTCTCCTATTTCATTCCTCCTATTTCACGCAAAGTTGCTTCTTAGGTTAAAAAAATGGGATTAAGATGTCCATCGATTTTTTGTGTGGATTATAAACACACCTCCATGTGGTATTGGGAAAGATATAATCTTGGCTTCATATTTGATTACAATATGAATTGTAATTCAATGTGTTCTTAACATATAAATGTGCATTTGTTTAACGGTTTGTAGGTTGTTGCTCTCTTAAGGAGCGCATGTCCATCATTACAGTCCATAAAACAAAGGAGAAAACAAAATACAATTTTCAAGAGTTAAAGAAATCCTCTTCCCTTATCTACTTTATTCTTGCAATAATCACTTGATCATACAAGATTACCTAGTCAGTTGGTCACTGCGTACTTAGGTGACCATTGTCAGAGTAAAGAAGATACCATAATAACAAGTAGTATTGTACAGAGAAAAACACAATATAGGAAATGGCAATACCTAGAAATAAAATTCAATTAATGTAGCACACATTCAGATGGATGCTGAACAGGCCAAACATTTTCTTCTTCCTTCTTGAATGTTCCGATAAATATCTTTTAGAATTTCAGAAGAAACTAATACTTATTCTGAATAAAAATGTCTGTGATGATAACAGTGAGTACTATTATTGAATTTTTAAAATAAGTTTGATACTCTATAAAGAATTCAGCACTGTATGTCAACACAGTAATTTATTTTCATCCAATTAGCATCTAAGAAGGGGTGAAAAAAACCTACTGCAGACACTTAGAAAGAGTGAAAGACACAACTGCTTGACAAACGAGGATTTCAAAATCATTCACTGGGCATCAAGTGTTAGCTGTTGACAGGCCTGGAGGTGCTAATGCAGCCATTAAGGAAAGAACAAAGGACTGACTTTCAAAGGTCATAATTAGCATATTATCAAAGGCTGTGTTTCTAGCTAATCTTGTGACCACCATAGAACAGATTAATTCTCCTAAAAGCCAGGAAAACCAATTATGTCCAAAGGTCTGTCTTATGTCAAATAGATGCTTCAGTGCTCTCAAATGCAAAACAAGTATGTTGGCAAAGATGTGTCTAGATGCAGAGCTTAAAAGCACGGAACAGGATACGAAAGACAATCCAGCCCTTGAGAGAGAAAACGCAGGCGAGGGATGAACGCCCAGGCTCTTTTCCGCTTGCCATTCTGCTCACCCATTACATGCAGAGGGTGGTTGTGTACCAGAGATTTTGGGGTTGTTTTTTAACTGTGTTGACTCTGCTAATGTAGAATCCTGATCTTCCAACATCCACTCACTGACTGAAGCAGCCTCTGAGACTAACGGACACCTGTCGGGCAAAGTGAGTGATAAAGAGGACCCCAGGCAGAAAGGATGAACTTATGTCTTCTTTCTCTATTGCTGGACCAAGGTGTTTGCTTTCCTTGACAAACGGCACTCCTTCCCACAACTCAAGGCAATAAAGTATTCAAGGCCGATCTATTTGTTTGGTCCTTGTTGCGGATAATCCCATAAGCCGTGAAAGGCAACTGCAGTGCGCTAATAACTGACATTTCACTGCCCCCAACTATGCTAGAAGTGTTGCCAGAGGCAGCCACTTTTCAGAGAATTAGATCAATTTTTTACATAGCTTTCCTCCTCTCCTCTAACTTGAACTTTGCTGGTCTATTGATAATCTCGACATCTTGCTTTAAAAATTAGTCTGTTATAATGTAAGAGCCTCTTCCAGGATCCGAAGGGCCCCAGCCCCATTCCAGAAGGCCTTAACAAGCTGGTATTTTCCTCAGCCATTCTGCTCAGGTTGTTAACCCCCCCCCCCCCCGTGTGTGTGTACAACATGTTTTTCAGACATTCTGGAAATCTTCCTCTTCTTAACAAAGCCCATACTATTCAATATTGCCCCACAGAAAGAGAAGGGAGGGAAAATCCCTTTTGCCAGTCTGGCTGCACGCACTGAATTTGGAGGCTTGCTATTTGAATCATAAACAAGCAAAAATATAATTTCTTCAAATCTATAATCAAAGTATATCAGGCAGTCATGTCAAATTTACAAAAATGTAGAACAATTCTTCTCTGCGTAGTTGTAAGTCTTACTCGGGCTTTTGATTATCAGGAAAATATTTTGAAGATTCTGAACATTGATTAAGCTTCCAATTCTCCTTTTTATTATTTCATTTCATGTCACTTATAAAATGTATTTGTCACCTATCTCATCGTTCAGACAACTCTGAGCAGCTTCTCTTCCCTTTTCCAACTAATCCAGGAGTCTTATCCCGTGATACTAATATATAATATATCACCACCTAATTTCAGGATTGGTGAATTGGTATGATATGTCACAGTGTCAGAAGATTATGCAAGTTTGGACAGGGAAGAACCACCTTGCCTTAGCCCTGGCCAGACTGGATAGCTGCATAGATTTTATCCATCCAAGTTTGGAGATGTTTAAGCTTTAACCCTTCATGTGAGATTGCATTTTCCCCTTAATGACTTTTGTGCAATCTGGACTCACGGCTATTCCTTGAGGAGCAGGTGGCAGACGAGGCCCCTCCAATGGCTTCATACATTCCTCTATGAATGTATGAAGCCTTTGCTTTGTGAACTGCAGTAGTTACTAGTAGGCTTCTGCTGAAATTCTCCCTGACGTTCCTACATAAAATGTTCAACAGAAGCCTACAGATCTTTTCTAGGCTCAAGGAAATACACAGATATTTTCCCTTTTCTCATTTCCCCCTTTTCTCTAAAAATGTTGCTGAATTTTTTTTTTACTATATACTGTATTTACTTCAAATCACATAATTATTGTGGTCATAAACCAGTGCAAGGCATATATTTACTTGCTCCTTCTATGTATCACATACCAACTTAGCTTCTAAACTGCAAATTAAAAACTATATTTTTGAGGCACATCTTATTTCTTTCACTTAACTGCGCAAGAGATAAGAGTTATCATCCAAGAACAACAAAAATACAAATATTTCCACTATCAATTGTATTAAACACTGCAACAACTCATCTGGAGTGAGATAAATATTTCATCTAAGGCTGGAAATAGTAATGAAGAAAATACTTGCATCTGATAAATGCTTAGTTGCTGCTATGGACAATAAAACCACATCCAAAGCATGTAAGACCGATGTTGATAATTAATGCAACACATTTGTAACAGAATCAAATCACAGAGAAACAGAAGTTGCCCTAAACCAACAGTTAGCAACTGATATGAAAATTTTCACATGTTTGCAAACCCTTCTAAGAAATCAGCAAAATCGTCTTAAATAAAGATACTCTAAATTTACAAATCTTCCAACCTGCTGATCTCAAAAAGCTGAGAAAGATTGAACCCAAGTAGTATTTGGACAGAAATCTCATACTTATAAGTTAGACTTATAAAAAAATAATAACATGTGAGATGACAAAGCATTTCTACATTGAGACTTAGCAAACCCAGTGGACCTATCCATGAAGTCGCTTAGAGTTAAATCTGATTCAGAAGCTTTACTTTTTTTGTCAATCTGCTCCAAGAAAAGATACACTAGAATGCAAGTAGTACCAATGCATTTCACCAGGCTTACTCTGAAACATAGAGATTATACTTAGGATCATATTCTAAACTCTAGTAAAAAAACAAACTAGGGTATATTTAATTGGAAATTAAATGTGTTTCACTACAACCTTATACTTTAATTTCAAGTGCTGTTATTTATGTATTTGCAATATAAATTATTTATATAAACTGAATCATTGTCATAGCTTCATGAGGAAATTTTGGCATAATGACTAGTCTTGTGAAAACAATGCATAAACACAGATTTGAATCTCTTACAGGCCTAGTCCAATGCTTTAACTATTACATTACTTTAGTTCTCTAATCAAGTAGAATAATGAGTACAATGAACATACATAGAATTGTATTAGAAACAATAGATGGAAATGTATCTGCAGGATTGATCTCAAAGAATTTGAAGTTACTCATGTTTTTAAACAGTTTTTCTTTCTAGTCCTAAAAAATTGAACTTATATCATATTCATTCTAATGTACTACCACATTACTAGGGCACAACTGTTAATCTGTCATGCAATAAAACATCAAAGTTGTAAATCTAATCAAACATGTTTATTCAAAGGTCAGTGTCAATAGGCTTTCATTGAGATGCAGGGCCGGCCGAAGGGCAGTGCGAAAGGTGTGACCGCACAAGACCTGATGCTTGCCCAAGGCCTCTTCGGGACTAGGGATTTTTAATAGTAATGAGAAATTAATAATTAATTAAGAACCTTAATAATAATGATTAAGAACCTTAATAATAATGATTAAGAACCTTAATAATAATGAGAAATTTTGCACTGGGTCCCACTTATTCCTGGGCCAGCTGTGTTCAGATGAATGCTACTATTGCTACTATACACACAGAGGCACACACATATTCACTCACACTTACCGTGTTTCCCCGAAAATAAAACATCCTTCGAAAATAAGACCTACCCACATTTTTGCCTCTCGGAGGAATATAAGGCATCCCCCCAAAATATTTTCGGGGGATGCCTTATTTTCTGGGAAACACGATAGATCGCCCATTCCCACCCCCAAATAACACCTCCACCCCGGGCGGCTCCTTACCTGATTGCGCGGGGTGCAGAGAAATGGGTTGGGCCAAAAACTGCACTGCTCCGAGTATGCGCATTTGCAGCCAGCCGGGACGTTCGGAATCCGCATGTTTGCCGGCTTCCCAAAGTGCTTCCAAAGCGCTTCTCAGATGTTTCCCGGGTGTCTGCAAGCGCACAAATTCCGAGGGCTCTAGGTTTCAGCCCACCCCATCTCTCTGCAGAGTGGGCTGAAACCTACACCGCTTGGAATTTGCGTGCTTGCAGACAGGCCGGAAACAGCTGAGAAGCGCTTTGGAAGTGCTTCGGGTAGCCGGCAAACACGCGGATTTGAAGCCCACCCCATTTCTCTGCACCCCGCTCAATCAGGTAAGGAGCCACGGGGGGTGTTATTTGGGGGTGGGGATCTACCGTGTTTCCCCCAAAGTAAGGCACCCCCCAAAAATAAGACCTAGTGCTCCTTTGGAAGCAAAAAAAATATAAGACAGTGTCTTATTTTCGGGGAAACACGGTATCTAGAAAACTACAAATACATTCAACAATTTAACTATTCAATCTTGGAGGATAGGACACGCAGAAGTTCTAAGCCTTCTTTTGTCATCAGTGCATAATGTGTCATGCTCTGAGAGAAAGAACTAAGCAGAGCATTCTTACTGATAAAACCAAATTGAACACAAAGTTCCTATAGTAAAAGAAATATATGTTTTCCCTAAAGGAGAGCTATAATTTACAAGAAAGTTATAACCAGCCATTGTAAAGGGAATGTTGTTTGCCTTTTGCCTTACCTCTATCACTGAAGTCATCCACAAGGATAATTTCTGCTATCAGGCTATTTGGTGTCCTGTTCATAATGCTGTGTATGGTCCGCAAAAGTGATGTCCAACCTTCATTATGAAATGGGATAATTATACTAGTGTTTGGGAGCTTCTCCAAGTATACCTTGTGTTTACAGCTGAAATGAAAAGAAGAGGTACCTTATAAAAATATAAAAAAGGAGAACTGCATTTTCCCATCTATCTCTATTACTTTTTTCAAGTAAATATAAATCCACACAAAGATATAGAAACAGATAATGATTTTTCAATTGAAATCCTCCACTACATGATCAGTATTGGACATTATTTTGGCAATATCTTGCTTCACAACCTGCTGGCTTCTGCCTCCAGGGCAGTCTGAAGACTTCGAAGATATAACGCGTCATCATGGTCTTATAAGTGTCTTTCAAATGTACCACTATTTATCATCTCGCAATCAAGTGACCCAGGGCGGCGTACAACAAAGTTAAAAACAAAACGGACTAATTAATATTAATATTGTTAATATTAAAAACATTAACATTATGAAAAGCACAAAACTAAAAGAGAATAAAAAGACATTTTTACTTTGACATTAGACAATCATTTGTTTAAAACAATGCAGGCTCTCCTGCTTGGGAAGGAGATTGGATCAGAAGATCTCCGGGGTCCCTTTCAACTCTGCTAGTCTGTTAAGAGTGACATAAGAGGATAGAAAGTAAAGGGAAAATGGGCCTATTGGTTAGGTCCTTTAGATTTTTCTCAAATAACATTCCACACTTCCTAATATCTTTCAATCAGCTTTCGGTTCAATGAATGAAAAACATAAACTCATTGTTTCCCCTATCGAGGAGTAAATTGCCATATAGTATCTGCTATTTTAATCATTTTTGGATAGCTACAATTATCAGAATATTTTTTAATCAGAATTTATTTTGCCAAGTGTGTCTGAACACACAAGGAATTTGTCTCCGGTGTGCATGCTCTATACCTACATACATACAATAAACAAACTGTGATTGCCATCATAGGATACATTCATAATCATAAAGTATATTCATCTTGTCATATATATATAAGCTGCAATCGACAAACTGCGATCTTAATCATTAATATAATCACAAATAAGTATTTGAAATTTAGGAATGCAAATCTTATCTTTTCATGTGTGCATCCAATCTAAAGATGGGCAGAAAGTCAATTTATCAAGATAAGCAAAATAGAATTATTTAATCTCCTTTACCTATCTTCACTCATGCCCTTCTTCATATAAATGCTTCTAGTTCTGCAATGTTCATTACACTGAGCATTCAACCTTCACAGAACAGAAGGATGGCAGAACAGATATTATCTCCTAAGGAAAGAAGTGGATCTGATTTGTCTATTGCTGGAAAGTCTGTATACAGAGAAATATGGAGATGGTTTTGAAGAAAGAATTAAGTAACCATTATGTAAGCATCATCAGAGCCCATACAGAAAGGAGCATGTAAGAAAAACAAAAATTTACCTTTGGGTTAATACAGGAAGGGATCCCTGTCAGGCTTTCAAGATTTTGTCACCAAACCTGGTTGACTGCATTCAATTAGGAGTATAGGGCATTCATTAAGGTCTGCCCCTCTCTGTTGTTTTTAATGGGCGTCAGCTCAAGGCGTCTGCATGGTCCAGATCTTTCCTGTGCAATAAGGTATAGTTGTATGCTGCTGAAAATATTGTCCACCTGGCAAATCTCGGGGGGAGGGCAAATGGAGTGGGCCTATCCCCTGCGATTAATCCCAACAGTGGTTTGTGATCAGTGGTTATCATAAAATGCCTCCCATAGATAAATTCATGAAATCTTTTTACTCCTGCAACTATGGCCAATGCCTCTTTGTCAACCTGGCCATAGTTCATTTCTAGGACAGACAGTGTTCGGGAATAAAATGCAATGGGTGCCTCTTTTCCTGATGGAAGTTGGTGGCTCAATACTGCCCACACCCCGAAAGGAGATGCGTCATAAGTCAAGATTAGAGGCAATGCAGAAGTATACTGGATTAATAAGCTGATCCCTTTTTTATATTTTGTATTTTAATTTGGTTTTAAATTCTAAACTTTATATGTAAATTAGCTAGGCCAGTATATGTAACTCTTTTAATGGGTTTTTAATTGTTGTACGTTTGTGCTTTTATTTCTGGCTATACACCGCCCCAAGTCCCTCGGGAGAGGGGCGGTATAGAAATTGGAACAATAAAATAAATGTTAGCAGACTCTTTGCCTTTGTAAATGCTTCGTATTCCAAATGGAAATAAACAAACATGAATTAAACTTGTTGGAGTCAGAAAAAGTGACACAACAAATGAAAACAGCTAAACAAAACTTTTTTGAAAATGCGAACAAACCAGGGCGATGGCTATCATATAGACATAAAAAACAAAGAGAAAAGAGAATTGTATATAGATAGAGTAATGAAGCAGGAGAAGTGGAGCATGCAAGAGATCAGTTGGAAAAAATAGTAAGAGACTATTATGTAGAGTTATATAACACAGAAGAGACTGATCCAGAAAAAATAAGGCAATATTTGGAGAAAAGTCAGATGCCACAAATTTCTGAAGAACATCAAACTATCTTAAATGAGGAAACAAAAATGATAGAGATTATAGAAGTGATAAAGAGACAAAAGAATGCAAAAACACCAGGACCAGACAGTCTACCAGCAGAAGTTTACCAAACACTGCAAGAGATATGGACTGAACTGTTAAAAGAACTTTATAATAACTTACTGATGGATTACAAAATACCAAAAACTTGGTTGGAAGCTAATATTGTTTTAATTCCAAAAGAAGAGACCGACTCAATGCAGATCAAAAACTACCATTCAATTTCTCTATTAAATGTAAATTATAACATTTGTGCATCAATAATGGTGGAGAGACTAAAGCCAGTCCTGAGAGACTTCATACATGAAGATCAAAATGGATTTTTATCCAAGAGGCAGATAAAGAACAAGTTAAGAACTATATTAGATGTTTTGGAGTATTATGAAATGCATCCAGGGAGTCAACCAATTTTGGTCTTCCTGGATGCACAAAAGGCTTTTGATAGCCCTTCTTGGCAATTTATGTTCCAGCAGCTGGAGTTAATGGATTTTGGACAGAGGTTTACAAAAATGATTAAGACTATATATGCTAAACAATCAGCCAGGATAATAGTTAATGGAGAACTAATGGAGAAATTTGATATCAAAAAAGGCACAAGACAAGGCTGTCCGATGTCTCCATTCCTATTTATCTTGATATTAGAAATTTTGAATAGAAATGCAAGAAATGCTGTACAGATTAAAGGTTTGAAAGTTAAAAATGAGACATATAAATTACAGGCATTTGCAGACAACCTGGTATTCATTGTAGAAGAACCAATAGATGTGATACCAAAACTGATACAAAAATTAGAAGAATATGGAGAAGTGGCAGGACTGAAAATTAATAAAGAAAAAACTAAAGTCATTGTTAAAAATATGATAGAAAAACAAAAAAGAGAGATTAAGAGAGAATACGGAATTACAACTGGTAAAGAAGGTAAAATATTTAGGAATATAAATAACAACTAGGTGTCCAACACTGAAAGCAGATAATTATGACAAACTGTTAATTCAAATTAAGTCCGACCTGCAGAGATGGAAAAATCTACAGTTATCATTACTTGGGAGAATTGCTACAGTGAAAATGAATATTTTACCAAAAAAATTATTTCTTTTGCAGATGATTCCAATAAGTCTGGGAAAGAAATTTTTTGATGAACTGAAAGCATTAATAACAATATATACATATGGCAAGGAAAAAAAGGCAAGAATAAAGCTGAAGCTGTTACGAGATAACAAGAAGAGAGGAGGTTTGGGCTTGCCAGACTGGAATTTATACTATCAGGCGTCTGCGCTAACATGGATTAAAGAATGGTTAACATTAAGGAACAAGAGGTTGTTATCCTTAGAAGGTTACGATCTACTATTAGGATGGCACTCCTTTTTATGGAATGGTAAAAAAATGCTTCTGCTGGAACAGTTTTGGGTAGTCAAACTGTGGTTTTGCTGTCATCAGGAAAGGAGCTCTGCAGATCCTTCCCAGGTGCCGCTTTTTCCCACAGTGGCGGGAATTTGCAAGCTGCTCTGGGGTGGCTTCTCCTGCAGCTTCCACAGGCGCGACCAAGGTCTCCATGCCTTTTCATCACTTGGAAGTGACGAAAGTTTCGTTGTCTTCGGTTTCGTTGTCTTCGGTTTCGTTGTCTTCAGTTTCGTTGTCTTCAGTTTTGTTGTCATTATTGTCTTCGTCATAGTGTAGAATTTCCGCTTGATGCATCGAGGTTCTCGACTTCACTGACACAGGGGTTCCAGTGATGCGCTGCAGGGAATCTGCTGCAGTGGTCGATGATTCTGTGGCAATGGCTTTTTCTACTCCCACCTGAAATGTTAGTTTTTTGTTCGTGAGAAGCCACCTTTGAAGCTTCATGTCTTGCACCCTGAAGATTACTTGTTCTAATAATGCCTCACCCAGATTTTTGCATTGGCAGTGTGCAGAGGGTAATTGCAGCGCTGCTAGAAATTTGTTGAAGGTCTCACCTTCCTTCTGCATCCTATGGCAGAATTTATTCCTCCCCACATACTTTGATGAAACTGGTGCATAGTGCCCCTGGAGTTTTTCCATTAAGTCCCTCCAAGACATCTCCAGTGTGCCTGGCTCTGCGAAATTTCTTGTGATCTTGAACACTTCATAGTTGCAGTTGCTTACGAAAAGTCCCTTCCTCTGTTTTTCAGAGATGTCTGACAGGTCCAGGGCATATATAAAAAGTTTGAAGCGGATCACTGTTCCTTGGCTGAGTTGAATGGCACAAGGGTTTGGTTAGAAGACATTCTGTCTTTTTTCAGAGCAAGCTTGTTCTGCTCTTCGGGCTGCAGCTTTTTTCATTGGTTTCCTATTGGCCTCAGATGTTCTTGTTCCTATTGTCCATAAAATCTCACCTTCATCGCTAGGTGTGGAACATAAAACAAGGCTTTGTTGAGTGCTGTCAAAACCAGTTCAACGTTTATTTAAGCGAACACATCGAAAACCAGAAACTGACAGCGTGGGGAAAAGCCGTTGCTGTCAAATTTAACTTCTCGATTCACTACGCCTTAGCCGATAGGAATATTCCTCATTTTTTCTAACTCTTCCACTAGCCCCACCATCAGGAGGAGCAGATCATCCGGCTTCAAAATATCTTGCAGATTGAGATTCCAACAGAAGGTGTTTTGTGAAATGATGATTGTACTTGATGTAATATGATGATATAATGAATGTACTTTATGATTGTAATTGTATTAATGATTAAAATCACAATTTGTCAATTACAGCTTATATGTACATGACAAGATGAATGTAATTTATGACTATGAATGTATCTTATGATTGTAATCACAGTTTGTTTATAGAATGTATGTAGGCATAAAGCATGTACACCGGAGACAAGTTCCTTGTGTGTCCACACACACTTGGCCAATAAATTCTAATTCTGATATTGCTAGCAAGAAGATAACATTTAGAAGTTCAACATTTTACAAGAACGTTGAAACAGAATTTCAATAATAAAGAAATAATGAACAAAAAGTGGACATTTTTCTTTAGTATAATGGATTGGATACTTAGGTTAGTTGATCAAAGCACTGAGATTCAAAAGCAACAAAACAATTTTCTTGGCTGATTTTGTTTTACTGACTGACACTCCAATATACAACAGCCTTTACCTATTAAAGGCTGCATCTAAGTTGCATCGCACTGTCATACTTAAGAACATAATGAGCAACATTTATGTTGTCATGTCAGAATGAATGTTT